>OY726517.1:139039119-139321619 GCA_963383655.1 Bathymodiolus septemdierum | reverse complement strand
GTGGACGGTAATATTGTCAAATTCAAGCTCCCTAAATTGAGAATTTAGCTTGTATTTATTTAACAAGCTAAATTATCAGTTGCGAAAATTTATTTCCCTTTACTGACAACTAAAATCTTTTTGTTGTGCAAGGTTGGTTTTGTTCTTCTAGATTCTCAATTTGAAATGGATAAAACCACATTTGTCGAAGTACCATTTGAATGCAAAGTGTCTTCTTCTGTAAGATCAGATGTCTCTATATCAAAGGGCCCCAGAAAAACGGATGACGAAGAACATACAAAGAAACTGATAATGTGAACATATTGTTTCTGGTGTTGTTATACCTGTGTCTGAAATTTTAAGGTTTGAGAGATGAATGTTTGGTGTTGCTATATATGGTTGATGAAATTGTTGGCCATTAATGCGTGGTTATATTTTATATTAGAACTTTATATCATATCCATTCTTAATTGCCACAAACAAAAACAAACTGGTTTAAACTTGAAATCGGGCATAATTTGTCGATTAGATGTCTATGCAAGTTCGAACAGGACAGTAGGGGATATTAATCACGTGACAGTAAGCAAAAATGTTTTGTTTTTACGGATCGAACGAGGAACTGGTAAACTAGATATGTCAATTTTACCATATTAAAACCGTGTGTCTTTATAAAACGGTAACTCTTTATTGATAATAGCGACTTAGTTCTCCAATGATTACATAAAAACAATTATATGAATAGCATTTCATCAGAAAGCAAAAATATATGGAGAAAAGTGGACGCACTGGTTAGGGTTAAGGCTATGGTGTTTTACGTCACCTTCAGCAATATTTCATCAATATCGTGGCTGTCAGCTTTGTTAGTTGAGGAAACTAGAATACTGGAGAAAACCACTGACCTGTCGCAAGTCACTGGCAAACGTTATCATATAATGTTGTATTGGGTACACCTCGTCTGAGCGAGATTCGAACTTGGAACGTTAGTGGTGATATGCACTGATTGCATAGGTAGTTGTAAATCTAACCACCATACGACCACGACCACGATGGCCCAGAGTCAAAGAAATATAGAGATTAAAATACATATAATGTACACGAGATTACCTTTAGTAACAAGATCAAATAACATTATTGACGTGTTCATTTGTAGAAAGTACCGGTACAGGTTTTATTATTTATTTGTTGTAATTTACAGGTGAAAATCAACAATATGTATGGGAAAGCAATATGGCCACTACCAACCCTAACGTTACCACGGAAATACCACCTATTAATCCGAAAATAACGAAACTAAAGACCCCGACAACGTCCCACACTACATCAACAATGTCGACACCAAATACCACGAGAATGTCCCACGCTACATCAACAAAGTCTACACCACATACCACGAGAACGTTCAACGCTACATCAACAAAGTCTACACCAAAGACCACGAGAACGTCCCACGCTACACCAACAAAGTCGACACCAAAGACCACGAGAACGTCCAACACTACATCAACAAAGTCTACACCAAAGACCACGAGAACGTCCCACGCTACATCAACAAAGTCTACACCACATACCACGAGAACGTCCCACGCTACACCAACTACACCAAATACCACGAGAACGTCCGACGCTACATCAACAAAGTCTACACCAAAGACCACGAGAACGTCCCACGCTACACCAACAAAGTCGACACCAAAGACCACGAGAACGTCCAACACTACATCAACAAAGTCTACACCAAAGACCACGAGAACGTCCCACGCTACACCAACAAAGTCGACACCAAAGACCACGAGAACGTCCAACACTACATCAACAAAGTCTACACCAAAGACCACGAGAACGTCCCACGCTACATCAACAAAGTCTACACCACATACCACGAGAACGTCCCACGCTACACCAACTACACCAAATACCACGAGAACGTCCGACGCTACATCAACAAAGTCTACACCAAAGACCACGAGAACGTCCCACGCTACACCAACAAAGTCGACACCAAAGACCACGAGAACGTCCAACACTACATCAACAAAGTCTACACCAAAGACCACGAGAACGTCCCACGCTACATCAACAAAGTCTACACCACATACCACGAGAACGTCCCACGCTACACCAACTACACCAAATACCACGAGAACGTCCGACGCTACATCAGCAACGTCGACACTAATCTCAAAACCAACTACACCAAATACCACGAGAACGTCCCACGCTACGTCAAGCACAAAACCAACTACACTTAAACCGACAACAACAACAACAAAATCCAAATTCAGTGCTGGTAGTTTTGGTGGAGGAATCGCTGTCGGTATTGTCGTCACCATAGTTATCGTCGCCGTTGTCTACTTTTTAAAATGTAGGAAAAGTAGCGTTGAATACAACAAAATGTAAAACATGATTTAATGAGGAAAATGAAATTTAGGATTTTGCAATCTCATAATATGGAGATAAAACTACAATACATCTGGTCTTTCCGGCATAAACTTTCTAGTACGACTTTGGTACTTGTACTTGAAATATGGACAATCAAAACAATGAATTTCAATAGATACAATGTTCTTATTTCACGATTTTGGGTTCGGAGTTCGATTTCGTACTTGAGCGTTTGAAGATATGACATTACAATTAATACTATTTTGTGATAGATGAACTAATGTTAAAATCACCGAGAGCTTTTAATCGTGTCATTCCATCTGGAAGATAAGCTAAGCGTCTTATAAAAAAAATTTATGAATGTGATATTGACATTGATTTTGAGTACACAAATATATGTTGTTTGTATTATTTCCATATTATTATATGCCTTTACATTTGTTAGAATTAAACAAATATCCGTATTTAATGAGTTTGATTTTCTGAAATGAGGAAAGTAAGGATCATGGTTATGAATCGGCGTTTTTTTTTTGTTTTTTTTTTACAAAGAATAGTGTTGTTTTTATTTTGTTGCTTTTGTTTTCTTTTTTTTCCATTTTATTACAACAACGCTGCTCACCTGTGTCGGTTGGCATTTTATTCACAAGTGGAATACATATCTTGCATGATGGCATCATGTCACAAAGATAGCTTATGTGTAGTTTATGGTGTTTAGCGCCTCTTTCAACAATATTTCAGTTACATCGCAGCGGTAAGTTTTATTGGTGGATGAAACCGGAGTACACAGAGAAAACCACCGACCTGTCGCAAGTCACTCTTAAATTTTATCACATAATGTTGTATCGAGTACACATCGCCTTAGCTAAGGAAGGATTGGAACCATCAACCTGTGAATGGGATCGCCAACGGCAATACAGAACAAATATTTTAAAACCTGCACAAATTCACTTCCACTCAAAAACACTATACAGTAATAACAAAAATGACTGACAACATAAAAATAGACAGCAAACTAGCAGGGTCAGTGAATGTTGGATAGCTAGGAAAATAGAATCTGTTAGTTAAAGACCATTATTCTGAGAACAACAAATTAAGATAAAATGTGCATGCAATGTAGCCAGACAGGTAAAGTATTGTAGCGGGCTAGCTGGTGAAATAGATAGACCACATGTTCTATTCTATCCCTTGATAGAATCCTCAAATATAACAAGATATAACTGATATAAACATATGGAAAAAGTGATTCTATGTGTCGCTATATATGTCTCGCGTACGGTACTAACTTTCAGTACCGGGTCATTTAAACTTCACTAAGGCGAACGGAAAACATGGCAGAATTGATGGAAAACATGTTCAGTTATAAATAGTTTATTTTTATACTATATTTGATAATCCAATATTCAGCAATAAAACAATTATCCGGATCCTGAGACCTTACAGGATATGTGGATAAATACAAATTAACAAAACATATGTCTCCAGATACACTTATTGTACACAAACATGAATTGATGTCTCAATATTAGGTTTTAAGGTGTTTATATAGTATTGTGTTTTGTAATTATATATCTGTTTAAACAGAATTGAGACCTTGTTTTTAGTTCTTATAATGGTTCTGCCTTTCAATGAGTAAAATCTATTACAATTGAAAGTGTTTACTGACTAAACACTAATACAGAGATTATGCAATATTTGTTTAATAGTTAATCATATACTGTTGATCTCAAAATTTACTCAGAGCAAACTGATACTCTATTAATTAATACTCTAACTAACAAATTGAATATAGCCTTATGAAGTGTTTAAGGATTAAACACTAGAATTTCAAGTTTCTTATATTATCTATTTAAATTTGGACAAGACGGGTACTAACAACCTCGTTAGTAATGTATGTCTTGAATTTCTAAAGATTTGAATATGTTACATAGTTTAACAAGACAGGTACTAACAATCTCGCTAGTAATGTATATTTTGAATTATTACAAGTTTATATCTATTTAAATTTGGACAAGACAAGTACTAACAACCTCGCTAGTAATGTATGTCTTGAATTTCTAAAGTATTGGTATTTTACATATAGTTTAGCAAGACATGTCCTAACAATCTCGCTAGTAATGTATGTCTTGAATTATTACAAGTTTATATCTATTTAAATTTGGACAAGACAAGTACTAACAACCTCGCTAGTAATGTATATCTTGAATTTCTAAAGTATTGGTATTCTACATATAGTTAAGAAGACATGTACTAACAACCTCGCTAGTAACGTATGTCTTGAATTATTACAAGACAAAAGTTTATGTCTATTTAAATTTGGACAAGACAGGTACTAACAACCTCGCTAGTAATGTATGTCTTGAGTTTCTGAATAGTGACTCATATTTTTGTATAACTGGAGATCAGTGACAAAATAATTATACTCGTAACCAATATAATTTCAATACCTCATATAGACAAAATTCTGGCTAAAACATTAACCTAAACCACTCAATTTATTAACTGAATTGGTTCTTCAATGCAAAACAAAATTAAACTAATTTGGTCAACTCTGAACTTTTCACTAAAATAACAAAGAACTTCAACTTGAACATTTTGATTTTCACAAAAAGTTTGTAATGAATTATTAAAAAAGTGTATTTAAACCTTAATTTACTATTATCAGTCAAGAAAATATCTTACTTTAAATATTCAAAAAATTTAACACAATCCTGCTTTTGAAAATAATTTAACGTGACGTCTGCTTTCGAAAATAAATGAGCCTGAAATTAAATGAATGTGAAGTGACGTCAGTTTCAGCGTTACGTCGCTATTTATAATTGCACAAAACTTTCTGTGCAGTGCACCAACAATCTGGTGCAGGCTTGCGCATTGAATATAAATTTATTAATCAACCAAAACAGTGTATCGAAAAATCTTTGACCAATCAAAATAAGTGCACCAAAAGATGGTGAAGGCTTGTGCATGAAAACCTAAATCAATAATCAATAATAAATAACGTATCTAATAATCTCGAACCAATCAGAAAAATCGATACGTCAAATACTCAAAAGCGAATTATAACAATATATCATCAATTATGATAAAACAATAAATTATGTCTATTTTACATAAATATAAAATTCATCAAAACAAATTTCATCAATAGCAATTATGTAATATAACCTCTGAGTTCAAAAGTCAATAATGGCCGACGACGAGAAAGTGGAAGTGTTAGCCAACACAGAGATCGAAAAATTAACACGTTTAACTAAATACTATCGACTTCAGAATATGATTCTAGGAACAAATATGACGTAAAGAAACAATAAATATTTGTAAGTTAATATCCCATGCCCTAAGAAATGACAAATTTTATGAAACATGTGTTGATCTCTGTTTCGCTACAAGAAGGGGACATCTCAAAATACAAAATAACCACAATATTATCATCACCATGTGCTAATTAATATCAGCGGTAAACTTTATCACTTAATTCATTCTGAATTCGAATGAAACAATATTTCTGATTAATATACAGAAATGAATATCAACAATTGTGTTTTCTGACACATACAAGTAAATATACAAAATATAAAATCTACCCCCCTCCCCCAAATTGGACTCAAATGAAATGGCAGACCTCACAGTATTGTAATGAATCATATTCAACTGAAATCTACATTTAAGCTTTGAAAGCCATTTGTCAAAGTATTCATTAAATTTGCATTCGTTTTGAATAACTGGTCACCTTTTCATCAATGACAAAAAGAATAAATACTCATAACATAGAGTGCATACAATCATATGGAATTGTCATAAACTATATCATAGATCAAAGCGCACAGTGTCCAAGTGAGAAGTAAAGATGAAATAACAATGGTTCGGACACACAGCGCTTCGATAACTATTATCCCCCTTCTAACATGAATGGAATAACGACTACTGTGTTCATAGATTTTATTGTTAATGTTGATTACAAGTTGTTAATTGAAGTATTGATTGATAATGAAAAGAAAAAGACGTACTATTATAGATGCTTAATAAAAACTATCAAATTTAGTGCGCACGACACGTTTCTAATGATGACTGACATCATTGTACTCGATACCGCATTATGTAATAATGTTTATCAATGACTGACGGCAGGTCGGTGGTGTTCTCGGGGTATTCCGGTTTCCTCCACCAATAAAACTAACCACCACGATATAACTGAAATATTGTTGAAAGTGTCGTTAAGCACCCTAACCCTCACACACTTATAAGAACTGACGTTTGAAGGGATGTTTGCTTTACTATTGTAAATACTTCAACCGAGAGGAAGCCCGGGGAATAGAAATATGGCCTACTCGTCATTGGTCCTGGCTGTAAAGAAGTGCCCCATGTTTGGAGAATGTCAGTTTGTTTGGTCTAATCGTTTATTGCAATTTAAAAGAACGCATGACCCTATTAACTATCTCCTCTGTACTTGTGACATTCGGACCATCCTTGCATCACAGCGTTACCTACCTATTACGTACATGATACATGTGATATATTGTATATTAAATCTTGTTCCGATTATGATCATAGACGAAATACTCCTCACCTGTTGTGAAATAATATGTTCAGGGTTCCAAACACGATATGATAACATCTTGATAATGATATAACTATAACTAGATACAGATTAAGTATTCAATGTCTAGGTTTTTATCGTTTATCATCAAACGTGATAACATACTAATCATAGAGAAGACCAGCCATGTTTCATTGACCTATGATACACTAACAGTGCCGGATAACCCATCAGGCACATTAGGCACTGTGCATAGGGCCTACGAAAATGAAGAATTACCTGCAAAGAATTGTGTCTTCTTTTTAAATTTATATGAAAAAAAGAGAAAAAAAGAAGATAAAATAGTGCCTAGGACATGCAAAGGCCCTAATCCGGTTTTGGATGCATCTGCATTTTGCTATGAATAATGATACCTGTACCTTTCTCCCGATAAAATCTAATTTGGTGCACAATTGTTTTATTATTATTAAAAGAAACTTTTTTTCATCTTTTACTTGTTATGTGTTTTCTCTTAATTTTATCCATTAACAAACAGTTGGATAATCTCTCATGTTCATTTACATCCATATTCTTTCTTACCAATGCTCCATACATTAGGGTGTGATATGAAATTGTGTCATGATGACGGGGTCAGGAAATACACCAATTTGTCAATGTAATGTACTAGATTTGTTTCTTTATCTATTTGAAATAACATGGTAATGCTGTGAATGCATACATATAAATTGCATATTGAAACTACTAGCACAAACGTCAGCAAGGAATACAACTCCCACTCCCGCAGAATGAAGGGATACTCAAGTAAATGGAAAGATCCGGATACAATACAGCAGTACGAACATCAACGTAAAACAAAACAATACAACACGAACTCAAACTCTAAACAAGCATAGTCAGGTCGGAGGGTTAGAAGAAGAGTTTGAAGATACCAAAAGGGTAATCAAAATCTGTAAATCGAAGAAGGATAGACATCACAATGGCCAAAAGAAAAACGACGAAAGGACAAACAACGATCTACAAAACATTGCACATACAACTAAAGATCGAGTAACATGAACCCCCCTAAAACAGGGGATGACCACAAGTGCTGCGCAAGGGTAAGCAGTTCCTGCTTCACAAGTAGAATCTCCTCTCTAATCAAATACACACGTTCTATTTTCCAAAGCCAGTTATAACTATTTCAAAGGGTAGTAATTTTGTAGTCAATATGCCTCAGCAGGTCGTCGGCATACCAATGGATACGAATTGTGTCCCTCTTCTAGCCGATTTATTTTTATACTCATATGAGTCGGAGTCTCTTCAAAAGCTTGTTAAAGATAAGAAGATTCATGAGGCTAGAGCCTTTAATTTCACATACAGGTATATTGATGATGTTTTATCTATCAATAATTCTAGATTTGCAGGATTTCTTCCATTGATATATCCTCCAGAGCTGGAAGTCAAAGAGACCACAGGTACAGCTTCGTCCGCATCATTTTTGGACTTATACCTCAAATTTGACGACAGTGGTCAACTCAGTACTAAAATTTATGATAAACGGGACGACTTCAATTTTAAAATCATAAATTTTCCAAACATGTGCAGCAATATACCAGATTCTCCTGCATATGGTGTTTACATCTCGCAATTGATTCGCTATGCAAGGGCCAGTAGCAATTATTCTGATTTCCTGAAACGTCATGTTCATCTGAGAAACAGGCTATTGGACCAGGGCTATGCAAAGATTCGCCTTATTCGATCTCTTAAAAAGTTTATATTCCGATACCAAGATCTTGTCGAAATATATTCCGTCTCTGCAGAAACGATTATAAACGATGCATTTTCACATAGTGAAAATGTATAAAGATAAGGAAGCCAAGAAAAATGTCAAAAATATATTTTTATCAATGTGTGACGTAAAAGTGTCTTTGACATTTACTTCACTGAATATGGTACTGCTTTGACGACTGCTTTACCTATTTTGTTCCTGTACTTAAATACTGTTATAGTGACAGCCGGAACCTTTGAACCGTAATGAGAGTGGGAGGTTTGGCGCTTTAAAATCTGATTCAACCCACCATTTCTTTAGAAATGCCTGTACCAAGTCAGGGTCATTACGGTTTTCACAGGTTTCCGGTTGTTGACTGATTTTTTCTGTTTATATAATTATGAGTTTTGACTTTCCCTTTGTAAGATTGTTCGGAGTTCGGTAGTTTTGTTATTACCCTTATTTGTCAACAATTGTTCTTTTTCAGTCAATTGACAAAAGAAATCTTCTATTTCTTGTCCATCATTTAATTTCATGTTATTAAATAGCTCATTTTCGATAACAACAGAGGGGTGTTCCCAACTAAACGTTATACATTTCTCTGTAAACCGCTCTTTTACTGTATTCCAGTCAAGATCAGAACTAAGTCCATTGTACCAGGAGAGCGCAGACCCTTGAAGATGAAGGTGAAATGCTGCAAGTTTTCGGGTATCATCCTCATCAAGTTCACGTAGATTTGCGAAAGATTCAAATTCCTTCATAAATTTTAAGCCATTATCCTTTGGATAACCGGAAAACTTTTTGCAAGATGCTAATTTATCCATTATGTTGTATGCTTTGTTAGATTTCTTTGAAACTTTAGATAAATCCAAATATAAATCTTGAACTATTGCTAAAGGGGGCGGTGAAGCTTGTACAAAAGGAGAAAGTTGTAAATTTGGTTGAAGTGTTTAAATATTGGGACCAGTAAGATATTTTTGAACAAAACTGTCAGTTGTAGTACTAATTGGTGTATATTTCTAATTTATATACAGATGTACCTCACTATCTGTATCAGAGTCGTAATCATTATTCCTATACATATATATAGACCAATAATTAAAGTTCAACACCTCGTCATATTTATAATGTTATGGGAAATGCAACCCTTTCCTCTAGTTGCATGACAAATATGTAAATTTATAGATAAAATGTTCGTTTCAATGTTAAATGAATATTAACTCATGTCAACCCACGTGTGCATCAGATGCCCGCCATCTTTTTGGGAACAAGGGGAACAGTGTATCAAACCTGATGAATTGTCTGGGATTTTACCGATTGATTTATAAAATAATGTTTTGTTGTCTCTAAGATTCGTGTTACTCCACCATGTAATGCTGCCGAGCCGCAGTCATCATAAATATCTTGAGATAATAATTGGCATCATTAAAAACACTTCTGTTCAGAAATAATCTATTGTAACCGCTCCAACATAACATACAAATCAGACTCCGGATTACAACCGATCAGAGTTCACAATTTATCATAATACGCCAAAAGAAAGATAACTCTAACTATGAAATGACCAAACGTCTTGACCATACCAAATATGAGATATTACACTGAGGTTTTTTTGTGTATCTAATATATGGGGAGGATCTTCTTAAAATATTATGGGATCAGCTGTCAAAGTGGGTGAGATACATGATAATTTAATGGACTCAGACTCCATAGTCAGAGACACGTAAACACTGGTGTGACTCGGGATTCATTTAATGTCGGCATAGCGAGCAGTGACTTTATCGTGTAAAAATTAGGTGAAGGCAAAAATAATATTGACCAAAAACATAAAATGACAAATGTAAGGGTATTACTCTTTGAAGGTACAAAGATGGTTGTTATGTAAGTGTCGATGTGATATTGTTATTTCAATAGTGATATAGTAGCGTGGTATTTTGTAATATTTATTTTATTATTAGATACAAGATTTACATGTTACATTCATAACAATGTTCACAAATAACGAATGTTTAGTCACTAGGAGGACCATAAATCTGACCACACTCTCTGAGTAGTTGGGATGCTGACATCTGTTCGTCGTTGTAGATGTCCCACATGGCGTGAAGACGGCCTTCCAGGTCTCTGTATCTGTTGCGTTGGTCCCGAAGAATCTGTTGTTCGGACACAAGTCTGTATGTCAACTCGATAAGACGGGACTCTCTCTGAAGTGCTGGAACCAGGATGTAAAAGGACACGTTGGCATTACCGATGTCTATGTTGATTCTGGTGTGCCATCCTGAAATAGAAAATGGTAAAAATTATTTATATATAAGTAACATATTTTCATCATTATCATTATTTCCAGGTTTCGTAATATTTTAAGCTTTATGATTACAGACTTGTTGTAGAGCAACAAACACATTCAGCAACCTGTACACGCTTTCATGGGGACGTAAGTGAACTCTCCATCCTTTGTAGACAATGGCCGATGCTCAATGCTAAATCTCCGCAGAAATTAGAAAATGTTGTATACTATGTTTTTGTGTCGTCTTATTCATGTGCATTTTTTTCTCTGTGCTCTGTTGTTTTTGTGTACCCGTCCTTTTTGTCGTTTTCGTGTGTGTTACATGTACATTGTATCTCGATTTGGTCTTTTCTTTGGATTCTGTCGTTTTTTGAATAATCCGTTTACCTTGTTCCTTCGGTATTCTGTTGCCGATATTTGTGTTCTGTAGTTTTGTTATTACTCTTATTCTTAACACTTATGTAACTACTTGTACAATGAAAGATCATATAACATAGTTTAAGTCTTACTTCTCCTCAATTTCTGTTGGCTCAGTGTTTGGTTGTCTGGTAACGTCAAAACTGGCAGTAAGGTTTGCAGAGTGTGGCGGTGGTGATGGAGAACGTGGCTGTGGAGATGGAGATCTGCTTACCACATTATGTGGTATTCAGGTCCGGTACAGATGAAATCACCGAAAGTCTGAAGCAACCCATCTCTGGTTACTCAGGTGAAGGCCGAGGTGCGTAGCACCAAAGCCGTCACCTGAGTACGAATGTGGAAAAAGAAACCCGTTATATCCAATACGGACAACTTCTTTTGTTTCAATAATAATGTATCTAATTTGTACAATAATAGTGTTTTTAAAAAACAAATGGTATGGCATTTAATCTAACTACAACTTTAAAATTGATTTATTGATCTATATATCACCAATCGATTGTGCATTTAAAAAAATGTCAAGTATTAAATCCCTATGTACCTATAAACCCGATATATTGTGTTAATTGCTATAGTAAAATATAATACGGACTTTTATAAAAAAAAAAATAACGTTATTATTGTCATAAATGAATAAAAAAAATATCAATTTAATGAATTATACTTTTTAACATAGATCGTGTTATTGTCAATCGAGTGCGCCTTTATGAAAATCGCTCGACCGTTCAAGGTCAAACAATAAGAGGTAACTGTTGTACACATGTAATTGGATGAGTGACACATATTTGATGTGGAAACCGATTTCGCTCGTAAATTTGATTTGCAACGTTTTTGTCAGTGATGGAAAGACTGGTCATTTAAGATAAGTATGTAATAATATGTATACAAATACATTTTTGTAGGCATTCATACGCCGATAGACAAATACATTTCGCACAATAACATTGTTATCACACATTTCGTTTCTTCTTTTTCTTACGCGTTTTCATTTTTTTTTAAATTTAATACTTTGGATTAATATACAACTAAATGTGCATTTCTATATATTTTTTTCAGATCACTATATACAGCGATGGATCTTTAGCAGATGAAATTTGATGAACATTTAAAAAAAGAACAAACTGGGCTGAGCATCTAGAAAAAATATCAAATATGGATTACGACTTTTTTTTCTTTTGTCATTTGAATTGGTCAATTTTAAGTACAGATCAAGAATCTACACACGAGTGTACATGTTTTGCTGACGATCCAGGGAAATTGTTATATTTTGCTTAAGAACGAGTTTAAATAATATTATAGTATTATTACGTGATGTTTTTCATATTGGCCTAGTTATAGGTCCGAGGCCTGCTGTATTGGCCTGAGGCGCAGCCGAACGCCAATACAGCAGACCAAGGACCTATAACTAGGCCAATATGAAAAACATCACGTAATGATACCTTTATTAATTAACCAGTCTAATATTTCTCGGGATTTTTCCTTGCAATTGTCGATATGTCTAGCGGATTCCGATCTAGTTGTTATTGGACTGACTGGAATTGGGCCAATACGGAAAATATCCGTATTGGACTGGTTTTTGCCGTATTGGCCCAATGAAAGTTTTATATTGTATTGACAGATTTGATCATATAATGGCTAATAAATCAAAGTTAATTAATAATCCCGTTTATTGTACAATTTATCATAATCAACAGATTGTAAAGTAGTTCTTTAATACACAACTCACAATCTTGATAACAGAATTAAGCGAAGCCTACTATTAGGCATTTATGTTTATTCCAACGATCAAAAGGAACTAAAGCAAAGCTTTAAATTAAGATATAAATTATATGTGATTTGATATTAACTGACCTGTATTGCAAACTCTATGCTGCCATAAGTTGCAAACATCACATTGCAGAGGATGTTGTCTGGTTGACACTTTCCGTGAGCAGTCGACGCAACGGTCTGCATCCATTTTCAGTATGATGACCCATTATCATGTCGCAGCTTTTTATTAACGTTCGGCAAAGAATCAAAGAAATATCTCAGTTTTCTCTATAATTTCTCAAAAATCTTTGGTCCAGATTGTATGGCTTTATTGTTTTGCTAACTCGTCGTTGTATCAACCAAGCTATCTTGATATGGCGTAAATTCAAATAACGGAGATCTTTTGATCATGTAATCATTGCAGAATAATATATAATCAGTGGTAATGATTGATTGCAAGACAGAACAAAAGAATTTTAATTAATTTATTTGACAATTTTATAATTATATATCACATAAAATAGATACTAATTATGATTAAAAAAAAAAATTTCATTTAAAGAACTAACATGCATAAGTTATAACAAAACATGTGAAAAATATGTGCAAGAAGTGAAAAAAGTATGTATTTTACATTAATCGATGGATTTCAGCAACTTATAACATCCTGTTTCACCTCACTGAAACACATATGGAAAATTCCGAAATTCCAGCGTTTGAGGTGCCTCAAAGGGTAAATTCTTGTCTTTAAACAGCATGATAGAAAGTCGGTAGTGAAACATAAACACAGGCCTCTTTCAATTAAATTTGAAAGATTGTTATGTCATTGCCATCCCGTTCACAGTTGCCTAACAGGAGTCCACAGGTCGTCCACATGTCACAGTTTAGAATAATCCTTCAGGACTTCACAGTTAATTCTTAATACCGGGTAATGTTGCTTAGCTAAGCAAATAGTGAAGCTCATGTGACGATAAAATATTTAAAATACACATACTATGCAACTCTCTTCCTCGTTCATGTATAGTGTTACATATTTTCGGAAAACCCATCTATAATCTCATACCATTTCTCATTTTAACATTATGGCTTGTGGGACAATGTTTAAGTTTTTAATTATTGCGTTTTTATCGCAGGCTTTTTGTCTACATATGAAAGGTAAGAACGAATATAAATACACAAATATATATTGTTTTAATTAGATTAACTGAAAAATACTTCCGTGTTTTCATGGACGACCAGTTCGTATTCTGCATGAGTTGTTGCTCTTTTCGTCGACCACTCAAAATTCAATACAATCTCGTTTCATATCTCTTTGTAATATACAACAGGACAAGGGGGGAAAAGAAGACCCATTTTCACACAACCAGCGATATAAACTATAATCGTTATCAACAATATTGGAAAATAATTTGGCGTCCACTATTCTTTCTTCATAAAAAGTTGTCGATATGGTTTATCTCGGGTATATCATGAACAGTATGACCACTGCATAGAAACTGGTGTGTCTCTAGAGTTTTTCCGATTAAAACAAATTCTTTTAACCCTTTTATCATAGTGTCCTGTGTGTCCGAAATAATGCTTTTGTCCAATTCTCTCAATTAAGTATTAATGTTGAATTTTTCATTTACTAAATATGGTAAATGTAACCTAAATTGGGTGAAAAAGATTATTTTTTCGCCGATGCTCTTCTCAATTTGAAATGGATAAAACCATATTTGTCGAAGTACCATTTGAATGCAAAGTGTTTTCTTCTGTAAAATCAATCAATCAATCAATCAATCAATCAATCAATCAATCAATCAATCAATCAATCAATCAATCAATCAATCAATCAATCAATCAATCAATCAATCAATCAATCAATCAATCAATCAATCAATCACAGCTGTATTAAAGATGACCGAAATAACACACATCATAATAAGTCAAATTTAAATAATACAAACTCATCCAAAACCAACTTTCCAAAAGGTAAATGAATCATGTCGTGTGTGTGTGGACGGTAATATTGTCAAATTCAAGCTCCCTCAATTGAGAATTGGCTTGTATTTATTTAACAAGCTAAATTCTCAGTTTCGAAAATTAATTTCCCTTTACTGACAACTAAAATCTTTTTGTTGTGCAAGGTTGGTTTTGTTCTTCTAGATTAATTATCGTTTATATTAGTTTTTTTTTTGTGCATCTAATATATGGAGAGGAACAGGATCTTGTATATACTTCTTGAAGTAGTTTTGGATCCGCAGTCAAAGGGGGTGAGATACATGATAATTTAATGGACTCAGACTCCATGGTCAGAGACACGTAAATACTGGTGTGACTCGGGATTCATTTAACGTCGACATAGCGAGCAATGACTTTATCGTGTAAAAATTAGATGAAGGCAAAAATAATATTATCGGGTTGTTTTGACCAAAGACATAAAATGACAAATGTAAGGGTATCACTCTTTGAAGGTACAAAGATGGTTTTTATGTAAGTGTCGATCTGATATTTTTATTTCAATGGTGACATAGAAGCGTGGTATTTTGTAATATTTATTTTATTATTAGATACTAAGCAAAAAGTGAAGCTCATGTGACGTTAAAATATTTAAAATACACATACTATACAACTCTCTTCCTCATTGATGTATAGTGTTATATATTTTCGGAAAACCCATTTATAACCTCATACCATTTCTCATTTTAACATCTTGTGGGACAATGTTTAAGTTTTTATTTATTGCGTTTTTATCGCAGGCTTTTTGTCTACATATGAAAGGTAAGAACGAATATAAATACACAAATATATATTTTTTTGATTAGATTAACTGAAAAATACTTCGTGTTTTCATGGACGACCAGTTCGTATTCTGCATGAGTTGCTCTTTTCGTCGACCACTCAAAATTCAATACAATCTCGTTTCATATCTCTTTGTAATATACAACAGGACAAGGGGAAAAAAGAAGACCCATATTCATACAACCAGAGACATAAACTATATTCGTTATCAACAATATTGTAAAATAATTTAAATCTGACGTCCACTATTCTTTCTTCATAAAAAGTTGTCGATGTCGTTTATCTGGGGTATATTATGAACATTATGACCACTGCATATAAACTGGTGTGTCTAGAGTTTTTCCGATTAAAAAAAATTCTTTTAATCTTTTTATCATAGCGTCCTGTGTGTCTGAAATAATGCCTTTGTCCAATTCTCTCCATTAGGCATTAATTTTGAATTTTTCATTTACTAAATATGGTAAATGTAACCTAAATTGGATGAAAAAGTTTATTTTCTCGCCGATGCTCTTCTCAATTTGAAATGGATAAACCACATTTATCGAAGTACCATTTGAATGCAAAGTGTCTTATTCTGATCAATCAATCAATCAATCAATCAATCAATCAATCAATCAATCAATCAATCAATCAATCAATCAATCAATCAATCAATCAATCAATCAATCAATCAATCAATCAATCAATCAATCAATCAATCAATCAATCAATCAATCAATCAATCAATCAATCAATACAGCCGTATAATAGATGACCGAAATAACAGACATCATAATAAGTCAAATTTAAATAATGCAAACTCATCCAAAACCAATTTTCCAAAAGGTAAATGTATCATGCGTGTGTGTGTGTGGACGGTAATATTGTCAAATTCAAGCTTCCTAAATTGAGAATTTAGCTTGCATTTATTTAACAAGCTAAATTATCAGTTGCGAAAATTAATTTCCCTTTACTGACAACTAAAATCTTTTTGTTGCTAGATTAATTATCGTTTATATTAGTTTTTTTTTGTGTATCTAATATATGGAGAGGAACAGGATCTTTTATATACTTCTTGAAGTAGTTTTGGATCCGCAGTCAAATGGGGTGAGATACATGATAATTTAATGGACTCAGACTCCATGGTCAGAGACACGTAAACATTGGTGTGACTCGGGATTCATTTAATGTCGCCATAGCGAGCAATGACTTTATCGTGTAAAAACTAGGTGAAGGCAAACATAATATTATCGGGTTGTTTTGACCAAAACATAAAATGACAAATGTAAGGGTATCACCCTTTGAAGGTACAAAGATGGTTTTTATGTAAGTGTCGATCTGATATTTTTATTTCAATGGTGACATAGAAGCGTGGTATTTTGTAATATTTATTTTATTATTAGATACTAAGCAAAAAGTGAAGCTCATGTGACGTTAAAATATTTAAGATACACATACTATACAACTCTCTTCCTCGTTCATGTATAGTGTTATATATTTTCTGAAAACCCATTTATAACCTCATACCATTTCTCATTTTAACATTATGGCTTGTGGGACAATGTTTAAGTTTTTAATTATTGCGTTTTTATCGCAGGCTTTTTGTCTACATATGAAAGGTAAGAACGAATATAAATACACAAATATATATTTTTTTGATTAGATTAACTGAAAAATACTTCGTGTTTTCATGGACGACCAGTTCGTATTCTGCATGAGTTGCTCTTTTCGTCGACCACTCAAAATTCAATACAATCTCGTTTCATATCTCTTTGTAATATACAACAGGACAAGGGGAAAAAAGAAGACCCATTTTCATACAACCAGAGACATAAACTATATTCGTTATCAACAATATTGTAAAATAATTTAAGTCTGACGTCCACTATTCTTTCTTCATAAAAAGTTGTCGATGTCGTTTATCTGGGGTATATTATGAACATTATGACCACTGCATATAAACTGGTGTGTCTAGAGTTTTTCCGATTAAAAAAAATTCTTTTAATCTTTTTATCATAGCGTCCTGTGTGTCTGAAATAATGCCTTTGTCCAATTCTCTCCATTAGGCATTAATTTTGAATTTTTCATTTACTAAATATGGTAAATGTAACCTAAATTGGATGAAAAAGTTTATTTTCTCGCCGATGCTCTTCTCAATTTGAAATGGATAAACCACATTTATCGAAGTACCATTTGAATGCAAAGTGTCTTATTCTGATCAATCAATCAATCAATCAATCAATCAATCAATCAATCAATCAATCAATCAATCAATCAATCAATCAATCAATCAATCAATCAATCAATCAATCAATCAATCAATCAATCAATCAATCAATCAATCAATCAATCAATCAATCAATCAATCAATCAATCAATCAATACAGCCGTATAATAGATGACCGAAATAACAGACATCATAATAAGTCAAATTTAAATAATGCAAACTCATCCAAAACCAATTTTCCAAAAGGTAAATGTATCATGCGTGTGTGTGTGTGGACGGTAATATTGTCAAATTCAAGCTTCCTAAATTGAGAATTTAGCTTGCATTTATTTAACAAGCTAAATTATCAGTTGCGAAAATTAATTTCCCTTTACTGACAACTAAAATCTTTTTGTTGCTAGATTAATTATCGTTTATATTAGTTTTTTTTTGTGTATCTAATATATGGAGAGGAACAGGATCTTTTATATACTTCTTGAAGTAGTTTTGGATCCGCAGTCAAATGGGGTGAGATACATGATAATTTAATGGACTCAGACTCCATGGTCAGAGACACGTAAACATTGGTGTGACTCGGGATTCATTTAATGTCGCCATAGCGAGCAATGACTTTATCGTGTAAAAACTAGGTGAAGGCAAACATAATATTATCGGGTTGTTTTGACCAAAACATAAAATGACAAATGTAAGGGTATCACCCTTTGAAGGTACAAAGATGGTTTTTATGTAAGTGTCGATCTGATATTTTTATTTCAATGGTGACATAGAAGCGTGGTATTTTGTAATATTTATTTTATTATTAGATACTAAGCAAAAAGTGAAGCTCATGTGACGTTAAAATATTTAAGATACACATACTATACAACTCTCTTCCTCGTTCATGTATAGTGTTATATATTTTCTGAAAACCCATTTATAACCTCATACCATTTCTCATTTTAACATTATGGCTTGTGGGACAATGTTTAAGTTTTTAATTATTGCGTTTTTATCGCAGGCTTTTTGTCTACATATGAAAGGTAAGAACGAATATAAATACACAAATATATATTTTTTTGATTAGATTAACTGAAAAATACTTCGTGTTTTCATGGACGACCAGTTCGTATTCTGCATGAGTTGCTCTTTTCGTCGACCACTCAAAATTCAATACAATCTCGTTTCATATCTCTTTGTAATAGACAAGGGGAAAAAAGAAGACCCATTTTCATACAACCAGAGACATAAACTATATTCGTTATCAACAATATTGTAAAATAATTTAAATCTGACGTCCACTATTCTTTCTTCATAAAAAGTTGTCGATGTCGTTTATCTGGGGTATATTATGAACATTATGACCACTGCATATAAACTGGTGTGTCTAGAGTTTTTCCGATTAAAACAATTCTTTTAATCTTTTTATCATAGCGTCCTGTGTGTCTGAAATAATGCCTTTGTCCAATTCTCTCCATTAGGCATTAATTTTGAATTTTTCATTTACTAAATATGGTAAATGTAACCTAAATTGGATGAAAAAGTATATTTTCTCGCCGATGCTCTTCTCAATTTGAAATGGATAAAACCACATTTGTCGAAGTACCATTTGAATGCAAAGTGTCTTATTCTGTTCAATCAATCAATCAATCAATCAATCAATCAATCAATCAATCAATCAATCAATCAATCAATCAATCAATCAATCAATCAATCAATCAATCAATCAATCAATCAACCAATCAATCAATCAATCAATCAATCAATCAATCAATCAATCAATCCATCCATCCATCCATCCATCCATCCATCCATCCATCCATCCATCCATCCATCCATCCATCCATCCATCCATCCATACAGCCGTATAATAGATGACCGAAATAACACACATCATAATAAGTCAAATTTAAATAATGCAAACTCATCCAAAACCAATTTTCAAATAGGTAAATGTATCATGCGTGTGTGTGTGTGGACGGTAATATTGTCAAATTCAAGCTCCCTAAATTGAGAATTTAGCTTGTATTTATTTAACAAGCTAAATTATCAGTTGCGAAAATTTATTTCCCTTTACTGACAACTAAAATCTTTTTGTTGTGCAAGGTTGGTTTTGTTCTTCTAGATTCTCAATTTGAAATGGATAAAACCACATTTGTCGAAGTACCATTTGAATGCAAAGTGTCTTCTTCTGTAAGATCAGATGTCTCTATATCAAAGGGCCCCAGAAAAACGGATGACGAAGAACATACAAAGAAACTGATAATGTGAACATATTGTTTCTGGTGTTGTTATACCTGTGTCTGAAATTTTAAGGTTTGAGAGATGAATGTTTGGTGTTGCTATATATGGTTGATGAAATTGTTGGCCATTAATGCGTGGTTATATTTTATATTAGAACTTTATATCATATCCATTCTTAATTGCCACAAACAAAAACAAACTGGTTTAAACTTGAAATCGGGCATAATTTGTCGATTAGATGTCTATGCAAGTTCGAACAGGACAGTAGGGGATATTAATCACGTGACAGTAAGCAAAAATGTTTTGTTTTTACGGATCGAACGAGGAACTGGTAAACTAGATATGTCAATTTTACCATATTAAAACCGTGTGTCTTTATAAAACGGTAACTCTTTATTGATAATAGCGACTTAGTTCTCCAATGATTACATAAAAACAATTATATGAATAGCATTTCATCAGAAAGCAAAAATATATGGAGAAAAGTGGACGCACTGGTTAGGGTTAAGGCTATGGTGTTTTACGTCACCTTCAGCAATATTTCATCAATATCGTGGCTGTCAGCTTTGTTAGTTGAGGAAACTAGAATACTGGAGAAAACCACTGACCTGTCGCAAGTCACTGGCAAACGTTATCATATAATGTTGTATTGGGTACACCTCGTCTGAGCGAGATTCGAACTTGGAACGTTAGTGGTGATATGCACTGATTGCATAGGTAGTTGTAAATCTAACCACCATACGACCACGACCACGATGGCCCAGAGTCAAAGAAATATAGAGATTAAAATACATATAATGTACACGAGATTACCTTTAGTAACAAGATCAAATAACATTATTGACGTGTTCATTTGTAGAAAGTACCGGTACAGGTTTTATTATTTATTTGTTGTAATTTACAGGTGAAAATCAACAATATGTATGGGAAAGCAATATGGCCACTACCAACCCTAACGTTACCACGGAAATACCACCTATTAATCCGAAAATAACGAAACTAAAGACCCCGACAACGTCCCACACTACATCAACAATGTCGACACCAAATACCACGAGAATGTCCCACGCTACATCAACAAAGTCTACACCACATACCACGAGAACGTTCAACGCTACATCAACAAAGTCTACACCAAAGACCACGAGAACGTCCCACGCTACACCAACAAAGTCGACACCAAAGACCACGAGAACGTCCAACACTACATCAACAAAGTCTACACCAAAGACCACGAGAACGTCCCACGCTACATCAACAAAGTCTACACCACATACCACGAGAACGTCCCACGCTACACCAACTACACCAAATACCACGAGAACGTCCGACGCTACATCAACAAAGTCTACACCAAAGACCACGAGAACGTCCCACGCTACACCAACAAAGTCGACACCAAAGACCACGAGAACGTCCAACACTACATCAACAAAGTCTACACCAAAGACCACGAGAACGTCCCACGCTACACCAACAAAGTCGACACCAAAGACCACGAGAACGTCCAACACTACATCAACAAAGTCTACACCAAAGACCACGAGAACGTCCCACGCTACATCAACAAAGTCTACACCACATACCACGAGAACGTCCCACGCTACACCAACTACACCAAATACCACGAGAACGTCCGACGCTACATCAACAAAGTCTACACCAAAGACCACGAGAACGTCCCACGCTACACCAACAAAGTCGACACCAAAGACCACGAGAACGTCCAACACTACATCAACAAAGTCTACACCAAAGACCACGAGAACGTCCCACGCTACATCAACAAAGTCTACACCACATACCACGAGAACGTCCCACGCTACACCAACTACACCAAATACCACGAGAACGTCCGACGCTACATCAGCAACGTCGACACTAATCTCAAAACCAACTACACCAAATACCACGAGAACGTCCCACGCTACGTCAAGCACAAAACCAACTACACTTAAACCGACAACAACAACAACAAAATCCAAATTCAGTGCTGGTAGTTTTGGTGGAGGAATCGCTGTCGGTATTGTCGTCACCATAGTTATCGTCGCCGTTGTCTACTTTTTAAAATGTAGGAAAAGTAGCGTTGAATACAACAAAATGTAAAACATGATTTAATGAGGAAAATGAAATTTAGGATTTTGCAATCTCATAATATGGAGATAAAACTACAATACATCTGGTCTTTCCGGCATAAACTTTCTAGTACGACTTTGGTACTTGTACTTGAAATATGGACAATCAAAACAATGAATTTCAATAGATACAATGTTCTTATTTCACGATTTTGGGTTCGGAGTTCGATTTCGTACTTGAGCGTTTGAAGATATGACATTACAATTAATACTATTTTGTGATAGATGAACTAATGTTAAAATCACCGAGAGCTTTTAATCGTGTCATTCCATCTGGAAGATAAGCTAAGCGTCTTATAAAAAAAATTGATGAATGTGATATTGACATTGATTTTGAGTACACAAATATATGTTGTTTGTATTATTTCCATATTATTATATGCCTTTACATTTGTTAGAATTAAACAAATATCCGTATTTAATGAGTTTGATTTTCTGAAATGAGGAAAGTAAGGATCATGGTTATGAATCGGCGTTTTTTTTTTGTTTTTTTTTTACAAAGAATAGTGTTGTTTTTATTTTGTTGCTTTTGTTTTCTTTTTTTTCCATTTTATTACAACAACGCTGCTCACCTGTGTCGGTTGGCATTTTATTCACAAGTGGAATACATATCTTGCATGATGGCATCATGTCACAAAGATAGCTTATGTGTAGTTTATGGTGTTTAGCGCCTCTTTCAACAATATTTCAGTTACATCGCAGCGGTAAGTTTTATTGGTGGATGAAACCGGAGTACACAGAGAAAACCACCGACCTGTCGCAAGTCACTCTTAAATTTTATCACATAATGTTGTATCGAGTACACATCGCCTTAGCTAAGGAAGGATTGGAACCATCAACCTGTGAATGGGATCGCCAACGGCAATACAGAACAAATATTTTAAAACCTGCACAAATTCACTTCCACTCAAAAACACTATACAGTAATAACAAAAATGACTGACAACATAAAAATAGACAGCAAACTAGCAGGGTCAGTGAATGTTGGATAGCTAGGAAAATAGAATCTGTTAGTTAAAGACCATTATTCTGAGAACAACAAATTAAGATAAAATGTGCATGCAATGTAGCCAGACAGGTAAAGTATTGTAGCGGGCTAGCTGGTGAAATAGATAGACCACATGTTCTATTCTATCCCTTGATAGAATCCTCAAATATAACAAGATATAACTGATATAAACATATGGAAAAAGTGATTCTATGTGTCGCTATATATGTCTCGCGTACGGTACTAACTTTCAGTACCGGGTCATTTAAACTTCACTAAGGCGAACGGAAAACATGGCAGAATTGATGGAAAACATGTTCAGTTATAAATAGTTTATTTTTATACTATATTTGATAATCCAATATTCAGCAATAAAACAATTATCCGGATCCTGAGACCTTACAGGATATGTGGATAAATACAAATTAACAAAACATATGTCTCCAGATACACTTATTGTACACAAACATGAATTGATGTCTCAATATTAGGTTTTAAGGTGTTTATATAGTATTGTGTTTTGTAATTATATATCTGTTTAAACAGAATTGAGACCTTGTTTTTAGTTCTTATAATGGTTCTGCCTTTCAATGAGTAAAATCTATTACAATTGAAAGTGTTTACTGACTAAACACTAATACAGAGATTATGCAATATTTGTTTAATAGTTAATCATATACTGTTGATCTCAAAATTTACTCAGAGCAAACTGATACTCTATTAATTAATACTCTAACTAACAAATTGAATATAGCCTTATGAAGTGTTTAAGGATTAAACACTAGAATTTCAAGTTTCTTATATTATCTATTTAAATTTGGACAAGACGGGTACTAACAACCTCGTTAGTAATGTATGTCTTGAATTTCTAAAGATTTGAATATGTTACATAGTTTAACAAGACAGGTACTAACAATCTCGCTAGTAATGTATATTTTGAATTATTACAAGTTTATATCTATTTAAATTTGGACAAGACAAGTACTAACAACCTCGCTAGTAATGTATGTCTTGAATTTCTAAAGTATTGGTATTTTACATATAGTTTAGCAAGACATGTCCTAACAATCTCGCTAGTAATGTATGTCTTGAATTATTACAAGTTTATATCTATTTAAATTTGGACAAGACAAGTACTAACAACCTCGCTAGTAATGTATATCTTGAATTTCTAAAGTATTGGTATTCTACATATAGTTAAGAAGACATGTACTAACAACCTCGCTAGTAACGTATGTCTTGAATTATTACAAGACAAAAGTTTATGTCTATTTAAATTTGGACAAGACAGGTACTAACAACCTCGCTAGTAATGTATGTCTTGAGTTTCTGAATAGTGACTCATATTTTTGTATAACTGGAGATCAGTGACAAAATAATTATACTCGTAACCAATATAATTTCAATACCTCATATAGACAAAATTCTGGCTAAAACATTAACCTAAACCACTCAATTTATTAACTGAATTGGTTCTTCAATGCAAAACAAAATTAAACTAATTTGGTCAACTCTGAACTTTTCACTAAAATAACAAAGAACTTCAACTTGAACATTTTGATTTTCACAAAAAGTTTGTAATGAATTATTAAAAAAGTGTATTTAAACCTTAATTTACTATTATCAGTCAAGAAAATATCTTACTTTAAATATTCAAAAAATTTAACACAATCCTGCTTTTGAAAATAATTTAACGTGACGTCTGCTTTCGAAAATAAATGAGCCTGAAATTAAATGAATGTGAAGTGACGTCAGTTTCAGCGTTACGTCGCTATTTATAATTGCACAAAACTTTCTGTGCAGTGCACCAACAATCTGGTGCAGGCTTGCGCATTGAATATAAATTTATTAATCAACCAAAACAGTGTATCGAAAAATCTTTGACCAATCAAAATAAGTGCACCAAAAGATGGTGAAGGCTTGTGCATGAAAACCTAAATCAATAATCAATAATAAATAACGTATCTAATAATCTCGAACCAATCAGAAAAATCGATACGTCAAATACTCAAAAGCGAATTATAACAATATATCATCAATTATGATAAAACAATAAATTATGTCTATTTTACATAAATATAAAATTCATCAAAACAAATTTCATCAATAGCAATTATGTAATATAACCTCTGAGTTCAAAAGTCAATAATGGCCGACGACGAGAAAGTGGAAGTGTTAGCCAACACAGAGATCGAAAAATTAACACGTTTAACTAAATACTATCGACTTCAGAATATGATTCTAGGAACAAATATGACGTAAAGAAACAATAAATATTTGTAAGTTAATATCCCATGCCCTAAGAAATGACAAATTTTATGAAACATGTGTTGATCTCTGTTTCGCTACAAGAAGGGGACATCTCAAAATACAAAATAACCACAATATTATCATCACCATGTGCTAATTAATATCAGCGGTAAACTTTATCACTTAATTCATTCTGAATTCGAATGAAACAATATTTCTGATTAATATACAGAAATGAATATCAACAATTGTGTTTTCTGACACATACAAGTAAATATACAAAATATAAAATCTACCCCCCTCCCCCAAATTGGACTCAAATGAAATGGCAGACCTCACAGTATTGTAATGAATCATATTCAACTGAAATCTACATTTAAGCTTTGAAAGCCATTTGTCAAAGTATTCATTAAATTTGCATTCGTTTTGAATAACTGGTCACCTTTTCATCAATGACAAAAAGAATAAATACTCATAACATAGAGTGCATACAATCATATGGAATTGTCATAAACTATATCATAGATCAAAGCGCACAGTGTCCAAGTGAGAAGTAAAGATGAAATAACAATGGTTCGGACACACAGCGCTTCGATAACTATTATCCCCCTTCTAACATGAATGGAATAACGACTACTGTGTTCATAGATTTTATTGTTAATGTTGATTACAAGTTGTTAATTGAAGTATTGATTGATAATGAAAAGAAAAAGACGTACTATTATAGATGCTTAATAAAAACTATCAAATTTAGTGCGCACGACACGTTTCTAATGATGACTGACATCATTGTACTCGATACCGCATTATGTAATAATGTTTATCAATGACTGACGGCAGGTCGGTGGTGTTCTCGGGGTATTCCGGTTTCCTCCACCAATAAAACTAACCACCACGATATAACTGAAATATTGTTGAAAGTGTCGTTAAGCACCCTAACCCTCACACACTTATAAGAACTGACGTTTGAAGGGATGTTTGCTTTACTATTGTAAATACTTCAACCGAGAGGAAGCCCGGGGAATAGAAATATGGCCTACTCGTCATTGGTCCTGGCTGTAAAGAAGTGCCCCATGTTTGGAGAATGTCAGTTTGTTTGGTCTAATCGTTTATTGCAATTTAAAAGAACGCATGACCCTATTAACTATCTCCTCTGTACTTGTGACATTCGGACCATCCTTGCATCACAGCGTTACCTACCTATTACGTACATGATACATGTGATATATTGTATATTAAATCTTGTTCCGATTATGATCATAGACGAAATACTCCTCACCTGTTGTGAAATAATATGTTCAGGGTTCCAAACACGATATGATAACATCTTGATAATGATATAACTATAACTAGATACAGATTAAGTATTCAATGTCTAGGTTTTTATCGTTTATCATCAAACGTGATAACATACTAATCATAGAGAAGACCAGCCATGTTTCATTGACCTATGATACACTAACAGTGCCGGATAACCCATCAGGCACATTAGGCACTGTGCATAGGGCCTACGAAAATGAAGAATTACCTGCAAAGAATTGTGTCTTCTTTTTAAATTTATATGAAAAAAAGAGAAAAAAAGAAGATAAAATAGTGCCTAGGACATGCAAAGGCCCTAATCCGGTTTTGGATGCATCTGCATTTTGCTATGAATAATGATACCTGTACCTTTCTCCCGATAAAATCTAATTTGGTGCACAATTGTTTTATTATTATTAAAAGAAACTTTTTTTCATCTTTTACTTGTTATGTGTTTTCTCTTAATTTTATCCATTAACAAACAGTTGGATAATCTCTCATGTTCATTTACATCCATATTCTTTCTTACCAATGCTCCATACATTAGGGTGTGATATGAAATTGTGTCATGATGACGGGGTCAGGAAATACACCAATTTGTCAATGTAATGTACTAGATTTGTTTCTTTATCTATTTGAAATAACATGGTAATGCTGTGAATGCATACATATAAATTGCATATTGAAACTACTAGCACAAACGTCAGCAAGGAATACAACTCCCACTCCCGCAGAATGAAGGGATACTCAAGTAAATGGAAAGATCCGGATACAATACAGCAGTACGAACATCAACGTAAAACAAAACAATACAACACGAACTCAAACTCTAAACAAGCATAGTCAGGTCGGAGGGTTAGAAGAAGAGTTTGAAGATACCAAAAGGGTAATCAAAATCTGTAAATCGAAGAAGGATAGACATCACAATGGCCAAAAGAAAAACGACGAAAGGACAAACAACGATCTACAAAACATTGCACATACAACTAAAGATCGAGTAACATGAACCCCCCTAAAACAGGGGATGACCACAAGTGCTGCGCAAGGGTAAGCAGTTCCTGCTTCACAAGTAGAATCTCCTCTCTAATCAAATACACACGTTCTATTTTCCAAAGCCAGTTATAACTATTTCAAAGGGTAGTAATTTTGTAGTCAATATGCCTCAGCAGGTCGTCGGCATACCAATGGATACGAATTGTGTCCCTCTTCTAGCCGATTTATTTTTATACTCATATGAGTCGGAGTCTCTTCAAAAGCTTGTTAAAGATAAGAAGATTCATGAGGCTAGAGCCTTTAATTTCACATACAGGTATATTGATGATGTTTTATCTATCAATAATTCTAGATTTGCAGGATTTCTTCCATTGATATATCCTCCAGAGCTGGAAGTCAAAGAGACCACAGGTACAGCTTCGTCCGCATCATTTTTGGACTTATACCTCAAATTTGACGACAGTGGTCAACTCAGTACTAAAATTTATGATAAACGGGACGACTTCAATTTTAAAATCATAAATTTTCCAAACATGTGCAGCAATATACCAGATTCTCCTGCATATGGTGTTTACATCTCGCAATTGATTCGCTATGCAAGGGCCAGTAGCAATTATTCTGATTTCCTGAAACGTCATGTTCATCTGAGAAACAGGCTATTGGACCAGGGCTATGCAAAGATTCGCCTTATTCGATCTCTTAAAAAGTTTATATTCCGATACCAAGATCTTGTCGAAATATATTCCGTCTCTGCAGAAACGATTATAAACGATGCATTTTCACATAGTGAAAATGTATAAAGATAAGGAAGCCAAGAAAAATGTCAAAAATATATTTTTATCAATGTGTGACGTAAAAGTGTCTTTGACATTTACTTCACTGAATATGGTACTGCTTTGACGACTGCTTTACCTATTTTGTTCCTGTACTTAAATACTGTTATAGTGACAGCCGGAACCTTTGAACCGTAATGAGAGTGGGAGGTTTGGCGCTTTAAAATCTGATTCAACCCACCATTTCTTTAGAAATGCCTGTACCAAGTCAGGGTCATTACGGTTTTCACAGGTTTCCGGTTGTTGACTGATTTTTTCTGTTTATATAATTATGAGTTTTGACTTTCCCTTTGTAAGATTGTTCGGAGTTCGGTAGTTTTGTTATTACCCTTATTTGTCAACAATTGTTCTTTTTCAGTCAATTGACAAAAGAAATCTTCTATTTCTTGTCCATCATTTAATTTCATGTTATTAAATAGCTCATTTTCGATAACAACAGAGGGGTGTTCCCAACTAAACGTTATACATTTCTCTGTAAACCGCTCTTTTACTGTATTCCAGTCAAGATCAGAACTAAGTCCATTGTACCAGGAGAGCGCAGACCCTTGAAGATGAAGGTGAAATGCTGCAAGTTTTCGGGTATCATCCTCATCAAGTTCACGTAGATTTGCGAAAGATTCAAATTCCTTCATAAATTTTAAGCCATTATCCTTTGGATAACCGGAAAACTTTTTGCAAGATGCTAATTTATCCATTATGTTGTATGCTTTGTTAGATTTCTTTGAAACTTTAGATAAATCCAAATATAAATCTTGAACTATTGCTAAAGGGGGCGGTGAAGCTTGTACAAAAGGAGAAAGTTGTAAATTTGGTTGAAGTGTTTAAATATTGGGACCAGTAAGATATTTTTGAACAAAACTGTCAGTTGTAGTACTAATTGGTGTATATTTCTAATTTATATACAGATGTACCTCACTATCTGTATCAGAGTCGTAATCATTATTCCTATACATATATATAGACCAATAATTAAAGTTCAACACCTCGTCATATTTATAATGTTATGGGAAATGCAACCCTTTCCTCTAGTTGCATGACAAATATGTAAATTTATAGATAAAATGTTCGTTTCAATGTTAAATGAATATTAACTCATGTCAACCCACGTGTGCATCAGATGCCCGCCATCTTTTTGGGAACAAGGGGAACAGTGTATCAAACCTGATGAATTGTCTGGGATTTTACCGATTGATTTATAAAATAATGTTTTGTTGTCTCTAAGATTCGTGTTACTCCACCATGTAATGCTGCCGAGCCGCAGTCATCATAAATATCTTGAGATAATAATTGGCATCATTAAAAACACTTCTGTTCAGAAATAATCTATTGTAACCGCTCCAACATAACATACAAATCAGACTCCGGATTACAACCGATCAGAGTTCACAATTTATCATAATACGCCAAAAGAAAGATAACTCTAACTATGAAATGACCAAACGTCTTGACCATACCAAATATGAGATATTACACTGAGGTTTTTTTGTGTATCTAATATATGGGGAGGATCTTCTTAAAATATTATGGGATCAGCTGTCAAAGTGGGTGAGATACATGATAATTTAATGGACTCAGACTCCATAGTCAGAGACACGTAAACACTGGTGTGACTCGGGATTCATTTAATGTCGGCATAGCGAGCAGTGACTTTATCGTGTAAAAATTAGGTGAAGGCAAAAATAATATTGACCAAAAACATAAAATGACAAATGTAAGGGTATTACTCTTTGAAGGTACAAAGATGGTTGTTATGTAAGTGTCGATGTGATATTGTTATTTCAATAGTGATATAGTAGCGTGGTATTTTGTAATATTTATTTTATTATTAGATACAAGATTTACATGTTACATTCATAACAATGTTCACAAATAACGAATGTTTAGTCACTAGGAGGACCATAAATCTGACCACACTCTCTGAGTAGTTGGGATGCTGACATCTGTTCGTCGTTGTAGATGTCCCACATGGCGTGAAGACGGCCTTCCAGGTCTCTGTATCTGTTGCGTTGGTCCCGAAGAATCTGTTGTTCGGACACAAGTCTGTATGTCAACTCGATAAGACGGGACTCTCTCTGAAGTGCTGGAACCAGGATGTAAAAGGACACGTTGGCATTACCGATGTCTATGTTGATTCTGGTGTGCCATCCTGAAATAGAAAATGGTAAAAATTATTTATATATAAGTAACATATTTTCATCATTATCATTATTTCCAGGTTTCGTAATATTTTAAGCTTTATGATTACAGACTTATTGTAGAGCAACAAACACATTCAGCAACCTGTACACGCTTTCATGGGGACGTAAGTGAACTCTCCATCCTTTGTAGACAATGGCCGATGCTCAATGCTAAATCTCCGCAGAAATTAGAAAATGTTGTATACTATGTTTTTGTGTCGTCTTATTCATGTGCATTTTTTTCTCTGTGCTCTGTTGTTTTTGTGTACCCGTCCTTTTTGTCGTTTTCGTGTGTGTTACATGTACATTGTATCTCGATTTGGTCTTTTCTTTGGATTCTGTCGTTTTTTGAATAATCCGTTTACCTTGTTCCTTCGGTATTCTGTTGCCGATATTTGTGTTCTGTAGTTTTGTTATTACCCTTATTCTTAACACTTATGTAACTATATCTCAGTTTTCTCTATAATTTCTCAAAAATCTTTGGTCCAGATTGTGTGGCTTTATTGTTTTCCTATTTGGTTGTCTGGTAACGTCAAAACTGGCAGTAAGGTTTGCAGAGTGTGGCGGTGGTGATGGAGAACGTGGCTGTGGAGATGGAGATCTGCTTACCACATTATGTGGTATTCAGGTCCGGTACAGATGAAATCACCGAAAGTCTGAAGCAACCCATCTCTGGTTACTCAGGTGAAGGCCGAGGTGCGTAGCACCAAAGCCGTCACCTGAGTACGAATGTGGAAAAAGAAACCCGTTATATCCAATACGGACAACTTCTTTTGTTTCAATAATAATGTATCTAATTTGTACAATAATAGTGTTTTTAAAAAACAAATGGTATGGCATTTAATCTAACTACAACTTTAAAATTGATTTATTGATCTATATATCACCAATCGATTGTGCATTTAAAAAAATGTCAAGTATTAAATCCCTATGTACCTATAAACCCGATATATTGTGTTAATTGCTATAGTAAAATATAATACGGACTTTTATAAAAAAAAAAATAACGTTATTATTGTCATAAATGAATAAAAAAAATATCAATTTAATGAATTATACTTTTTAACATAGATCGTGTTATTGTCAATCGAGTGCGCCTTTATGAAAATCGCTCGACCGTTCAAGGTCAAACAATAAGAGGTAACTGTTGTACACATGTAATTGGATGAGTGACACATATTTGATGTGGAAACCGATTTCGCTCGTAAATTTGATTTGCAACGTTTTTGTCAGTGATGGAAAGACTGGTCATTTAAGATAAGTATGTAATAATATGTATACAAATACATTTTTGTAGGCATTCATACGCCGATAGACAAATACATTTCGCACAATAACATTGTTATCACACATTTCGTTTCTTCTTTTTCTTACGCGTTTTCATTTTTTTTTAAATTTAATACTTTGGATTAATATACAACTAAATGTGCATTTCTATATATTTTTTTCAGATCACTATATACAGCGATGGATCTTTAGCAGATGAAATTTGATGAACATTTAAAAAAAGAACAAACTGGGCTGAGCATCTAGAAAAAATATCAAATATGGATTACGACTTTTTTTTCTTTTGTCATTTGAATTGGTCAATTTTAAGTACAGATCAAGAATCTACACACGAGTGTACATGTTTTGCTGACGATCCAGGGAAATTGTTATATTTTGCTTAAGAACGAGTTTAAATAATATTATAGTATTATTACGTGATGTTTTTCATATTGGCCTAGTTATAGGTCCGAGGCCTGCTGTATTGGCCTGAGGCGCAGCCGAACGCCAATACAGCAGACCAAGGACCTATAACTAGGCCAATATGAAAAACATCACGTAATGATACCTTTATTAATTAACCAGTCTAATATTTCTCGGGATTTTTCCTTGCAATTGTCGATATGTCTAGCGGATTCCGATCTAGTTGTTATTGGACTGACTGGAATTGGGCCAATACGGAAAATATCCGTATTGGACTGGTTTTTGCCGTATTGGCCCAATGAAAGTTTTATATTGTATTGACAGATTTGATCATATAATGGCTAATAAATCAAAGTTAATTAATAATCCCGTTTATTGTACAATTTATCATAATCAACAGATTGTAAAGTAGTTCTTTAATACACAACTCACAATCTTGATAACAGAATTAAGCGAAGCCTACTATTAGGCATTTATGTTTATTCCAACGATCAAAAGGAACTAAAGCAAAGCTTTAAATTAAGATATAAATTATATGTGATTTGATATTAACTGACCTGTATTGCAAACTCTATGCTGCCATAAGTTGCAAACATCACATTGCAGAGGATGTTGTCTGGTTGACACTTTCCGTGAGCAGTCGACGCAACGGTCTGCATCCATTTTCAGTATGATGACCCATTATCATGTCGCAGCTTTTTATTAACGTTCGGCAAAGAATCAAAGAAATATCTCAGTTTTCTCTATAATTTCTCAAAAATCTTTGGTCCAGATTGTATGGCTTTATTGTTTTGCTAACTCGTCGTTGTATCAACCAAGCTATCTTGATATGGCGTAAATTCAAATAACGGAGATCTTTTGATCATGTAATCATTGCAGAATAATATATAATCAGTGGTAATGATTGATTGCAAGACAGAACAAAAGAATTTTAATTAATTTATTTGACAATTTTATAATTATATATCACATAAAATAGATACTAATTATGATTAAAAAAAAAAATTTCATTTAAAGAACTAACATGCATAAGTTATAACAAAACATGTGAAAAATATGTGCAAGAAGTGAAAAAAGTATGTATTTTACATTAATCGATGGATTTCAGCAACTTATAACATCCTGTTTCACCTCACTGAAACACATATGGAAAATTCCGAAATTCCAGCGTTTGAGGTGCCTCAAAGGGTAAATTCTTGTCTTTAAACAGCATGATAGAAAGTCGGTAGTGAAACATAAACACAGGCCTCTTTCAATTAAATTTGAAAGATTGTTATGTCATTGCCATCCCGTTCACAGTTGCCTAACAGGAGTCCACAGGTCGTCCACATGTCACAGTTTAGAATAATCCTTCAGGACTTCACAGTTAATTCTTAATACCGGGTAATGTTGCTTAGCTAAGCAAATAGTGAAGCTCATGTGACGATAAAATATTTAAAATACACATACTATGCAACTCTCTTCCTCGTTCATGTATAGTGTTACATATTTTCGGAAAACCCATCTATAATCTCATACCATTTCTCATTTTAACATTATGGCTTGTGGGACAATGTTTAAGTTTTTAATTATTGCGTTTTTATCGCAGGCTTTTTGTCTACATATGAAAGGTAAGAACGAATATAAATACACAAATATATATTGTTTTAATTAGATTAACTGAAAAATACTTCCGTGTTTTCATGGACGACCAGTTCGTATTCTGCATGAGTTGTTGCTCTTTTCGTCGACCACTCAAAATTCAATACAATCTCGTTTCATATCTCTTTGTAATATACAACAGGACAAGGGGGGAAAAGAAGACCCATTTTCACACAACCAGCGATATAAACTATAATCGTTATCAACAATATTGGAAAATAATTTGGCGTCCACTATTCTTTCTTCATAAAAAGTTGTCGATATGGTTTATCTCGGGTATATCATGAACAGTATGACCACTGCATAGAAACTGGTGTGTCTCTAGAGTTTTTCCGATTAAAACAAATTCTTTTAACCCTTTTATCATAGTGTCCTGTGTGTCCGAAATAATGCTTTTGTCCAATTCTCTCAATTAAGTATTAATGTTGAATTTTTCATTTACTAAATATGGTAAATGTAACCTAAATTGGGTGAAAAAGATTATTTTTTCGCCGATGCTCTTCTCAATTTGAAATGGATAAAACCATATTTGTCGAAGTACCATTTGAATGCAAAGTGTTTTCTTCTGTCAATCAATCAATCAATCAATCAATCAATCAATCAATCAATCAATCAATCAATCAATCAATCAATCAATCAATCAATCAATCAATCAATCAATCAATCAATCAATCAATCAATCAATCAATCAATACAGCTGTATTAAAGATGACCGAAATAACACACATCATAATAAGTCAAATTTAAATAATACAAACTCATCCAAAACCAACTTTCCAAAAGGTAAATGAATCATGTCGTGTGTGTGTGGACGGTAATATTGTCAAATTCAAGCTCCCTCAATTGAGAATTGGCTTGTATTTATTTAACAAGCTAAATTCTCAGTTTCGAAAATTAATTTCCCTTTACTGACAACTAAAATCTTTTTGTTGTGCAAGGTTGGTTTTGTTCTTCTAGATTAATTATCGTTTATATTAGTTTTTTTTTTGTGCATCTAATATATGGAGAGGAACAGGATCTTGTATATACTTCTTGAAGTAGTTTTGGATCCGCAGTCAAAGGGGGTGAGATACATGATAATTTAATGGACTCAGACTCCATGGTCAGAGACACGTAAATACTGGTGTGACTCGGGATTCATTTAACGTCGACATAGCGAGCAATGACTTTATCGTGTAAAAATTAGATGAAGGCAAAAATAATATTATCGGGTTGTTTTGACCAAAGACATAAAATGACAAATGTAAGGGTATCACTCTTTGAAGGTACAAAGATGGTTTTTATGTAAGTGTCGATCTGATATTTTTATTTCAATGGTGACATAGAAGCGTGGTATTTTGTAATATTTATTTTATTATTAGATACTAAGCAAAAAGTGAAGCTCATGTGACGTTAAAATATTTAAAATACACATACTATACAACTCTCTTCCTCATTGATGTATAGTGTTATATATTTTCGGAAAACCCATTTATAACCTCATACCATTTCTCATTTTAACATTATGGCTTGTGGGACAATGTTTAAGTTTTTATTTATTGCGTTTTTATCGCAGGCTTTTTGTCTACATATGAAAGGTAAGAACGAATATAAATACACAAATATATATTTTTTTGATTAGATTAACTGAAAAATACTTCGTGTTTTCATGGACGACCAGTTCGTATTCTGCATGAGTTGCTCTTTTCGTCGACCACTCAAAATTCAATACAATCTCGTTTCATATCTCTTTGTAATATACAACAGGACAAGGGGAAAAAAGAAGACCCATATTCATACAACCAGAGACATAAACTATATTCGTTATCAACAATATTGTAAAATAATTTAAATCTGACGTCCACTATTCTTTCTTCATAAAAAGTTGTCGATGTCGTTTATCTGGGGTATATTATGAACATTATGACCACTGCATATAAACTGGTGTGTCTAGAGTTTTTCCGATTAAAAAAAATTCTTTTAATCTTTTTATCATAGCGTCCTGTGTGTCTGAAATAATGCCTTTGTCCAATTCTCTCCATTAGGCATTAATTTTGAATTTTTCATTTACTAAATATGGTAAATGTAACCTAAATTGGATGAAAAAGTTTATTTTCTCGCCGATGCTCTTCTCAATTTGAAATGGATAAACCACATTTATCGAAGTACCATTTGAATGCAAAGTGTCTTATTCTGATCAATCAATCAATCAATCAATCAATCAATCAATCAATCAATCAATCAATCAATCAATCAATCAATCAATCAATCAATCAATCAATTAATCAATCAATCAATCAATCAATCAATCAATCAATCAATCAATCAATACAGCCGTATAATAGATGACCGAAATAACAGACATCATAATAAGTCAAATTTAAATAATGCAAACTCATCCAAAACCAATTTTCCAAAAGGTAAATGTATCATGCGTGTGTGTGTGTGGACGGTAATATTGTCAAATTCAAGCTTCCTAAATTGAGAATTTAGCTTGCATTTATTTAACAAGCTAAATTATCAGTTGCGAAAATTAATTTCCCTTTACTGACAACTAAAATCTTTTTGTTGCTAGATTAATTATCGTTTATATTAGTTTTTTTTTGTGTATCTAATATATGGAGAGGAACAGGATCTTTTATATACTTCTTGAAGTAGTTTTGGATCCGCAGTCAAATGGGGTGAGATACATGATAATTTAATGGACTCAGACTCCATGGTCAGAGACACGTAAACATTGGTGTGACTCGGGATTCATTTAATGTCGCCATAGCGAGCAATGACTTTATCGTGTAAAAACTAGGTGAAGGCAAACATAATATTATCGGGTTGTTTTGACCAAAACATAAAATGACAAATGTAAGGGTATCACCCTTTGAAGGTACAAAGATGGTTTTTATGTAAGTGTCGATCTGATATTTTTATTTCAATGGTGACATAGAAGCGTGGTATTTTGTAATATTTATTTTATTATTAGATACTAAGCAAAAAGTGAAGCTCATGTGACGTTAAAATATTTAAGATACACATACTATACAACTCTCTTCCTCGTTCATGTATAGTGTTATATATTTTCTGAAAACCCATTTATAACCTCATACCATTTCTCATTTTAACATTATGGCTTGTGGGACAATGTTTAAGTTTTTAATTATTGCGTTTTTATCGCAGGCTTTTTGTCTACATATGAAAGGTAAGAACGAATATAAATACACAAATATATATTTTTTTGATTAGATTAACTGAAAAATACTTCGTGTTTTCATGGACGACCAGTTCGTATTCTGCATGAGTTGCTCTTTTCGTCGACCACTCAAAATTCAATACAATCTCGTTTCATATCTCTTTGTAATATACAACAGGACAAGGGGAAAAAAGAAGACCCATTTTCATACAACCAGAGACATAAACTATATTCGTTATCAACAATATTGTAAAATAATTTAAGTCTGACGTCCACTATTCTTTCTTCATAAAAAGTTGTCGATGTCGTTTATCTGGGGTATATTATGAACATTATGACCACTGCATATAAACTGGTGTGTCTAGAGTTTTTCCGATTAAAAAAAATTCTTTTAATCTTTTTATCATAGCGTCCTGTGTGTCTGAAATAATGCCTTTGTCCAATTCTCTCCATTAGGCATTAATTTTGAATTTTTCATTTACTAAATATGGTAAATGTAACCTAAATTGGATGAAAAAGTTTATTTTCTCGCCGATGCTCTTCTCAATTTGAAATGGATAAACCACATTTATCGAAGTACCATTTGAATGCAAAGTGTCTTATTCTGATCAATCAATCAATCAATCAATCAATCAATCAATCAATCAATCAATCAATCAATCAATCAATCAATCAATCAATCAATCAATCAATCAATCAATCAATCAATCAATCAATCAATCAATCAATCAATCAATCAATCAATCAATCAATCAATCAATCAATCAATCAATCAATCAATCAATACAGCCGTATAATAGATGACCGAAATAACAGACATCATAATAAGTCAAATTTAAATAATGCAAACTCATCCAAAACCAATTTTCCAAAAGGTAAATGTATCATGCGTGTGTGTGTGTGGACGGTAATATTGTCAAATTCAAGCTTCCTAAATTGAGAATTTAGCTTGCATTTATTTAACAAGCTAAATTATCAGTTGCGAAAATTAATTTCCCTTTACTGACAACTAAAATCTTTTTGTTGCTAGATTAATTATCGTTTATATTAGTTTTTTTTTTGTGTATCTAATATATGGAGAGGAACAGGATCTTTTATATACTTCTTGAAGTAGTTTTGGATCCGCAGTCAAATGGGGTGAGATACATGATAATTTAATGGACTCAGACTCCATGGTCAGAGACACGTAAACATTGGTGTGACTCGGGATTCATTTAATGTCGCCATAGCGAGCAATGACTTTATCGTGTAAAAACTAGGTGAAGGCAAACATAATATTATCGGGTTGTTTTGACCAAAACATAAAATGACAAATGTAAGGGTATCACCCTTTGAAGGTACAAAGATGGTTTTTATGTAAGTGTCGATCTGATATTTTTATTTCAATGGTGACATAGAAGCGTGGTATTTTGTAATATTTATTTTATTATTAGATACTAAGCAAAAAGTGAAGCTCATGTGACGTTAAAATATTTAAGATACACATACTATACAACTCTCTTCCTCGTTCATGTATAGTGTTATATATTTTCTGAAAACCCATTTATAACCTCATACCATTTCTCATTTTAACATTATGGCTTGTGGGACAATGTTTAAGTTTTTAATTATTGCGTTTTTATCGCAGGCTTTTTGTCTACATATGAAAGGTAAGAACGAATATAAATACACAAATATATATTTTTTTGATTAGATTAACTGAAAAATACTTCGTGTTTTCATGGACGACCAGTTCGTATTCTGCATGAGTTGCTCTTTTCGTCGACCACTCAAAATTCAATACAATCTCGTTTCATATCTCTTTGTAATATACAACAGGACAAGGGGAAAAAAGAAGACCCATTTTCATACAACCAGAGACATAAACTATATTCGTTATCAACAATATTGTAAAATAATTTAAATCTGACGTCCACTATTCTTTCTTCATAAAAAGTTGTCGATGTCGTTTATCTGGGGTATATTATGAACATTATGACCACTGCATATAAACTGGTGTGTCTAGAGTTTTTCCGATTAAAACAATTCTTTTAATCTTTTTATCATAGCGTCCTGTGTGTCTGAAATAATGCCTTTGTCCAATTCTCTCCATTAGGCATTAATTTTGAATTTTTCATTTACTAAATATGGTAAATGTAACCTAAATTGGATGAAAAAGTATATTTTCTCGCCGATGCTCTTCTCAATTTGAAATGGATAAAACCACATTTGTCGAAGTACCATTTGAATGCAAAGTGTCTTATTCTGTTCAATCAATCAATCAATCAATCAATCAATCAATCAATCAATCAATCAATCAATCAATCAATCAATCAATCAATCAATCAATCAATCAATCAATCAATCAATCAATCAATCAATCAATCAATCAATCAATCAACCAATCAATCAATCAATCAATCAATCAATCAATCAATCAATCAATCCATCCATCCATCCATCCATCCATCCATCCATCCATCCATCCATCCATCCATCCATCCATCCATCCATCCATACAGCCGTATAATAGATGACCGAAATAACACACATCATAATAAGTCAAATTTAAATAATGCAAACTCATCCAAAACCAATTTTCAAATAGGTAAATGTATCATGCGTGTGTGTGTGTGGACGGTAATATTGTCAAATTCAAGCTCCCTAAATTGAGAATTTAGCTTGTATTTATTTAACAAGCTAAATTATCAGTTGCGAAAATTTATTTCCCTTTACTGACAACTAAAATCTTTTTGTTGTGCAAGGTTGGTTTTGTTCTTCTAGATTCTCAATTTGAAATGGATAAAACCACATTTGTCGAAGTACCATTTGAATGCAAAGTGTCTTCTTCTGTAAGATCAGATGTCTCTATATCAAAGGGCCCCAGAAAAACGGATGACGAAGAACATACAAAGAAACTGATAATGTGAACATATTGTTTCTGGTGTTGTTATACCTGTGTCTGAAATTTTAAGGTTTGAGAGATGAATGTTTGGTGTTGCTATATATGGTTGATGAAATTGTTGGCCATTAATGCGTGGTTATATTTTATATTAGAACTTTATATCATATCCATTCTTAATTGCCACAAACAAAAACAAACTGGTTTAAACTTGAAATCGGGCATAATTTGTCGATTAGATGTCTATGCAAGTTCGAACAGGACAGTAGGGGATATTAATCACGTGACAGTAAGCAAAAATGTTTTGTTTTTACGGATCGAACGAGGAACTGGTAAACTAGATATGTCAATTTTACCATATTAAAACCGTGTGTCTTTATAAAACGGTAACTCTTTATTGATAATAGCGACTTAGTTCTCCAATGATTACATAAAAACAATTATATGAATAGCATTTCATCAGAAAGCAAAAATATATGGAGAAAAGTGGACGCACTGGTTAGGGTTAAGGCTATGGTGTTTTACGTCACCTTCAGCAATATTTCATCAATATCGTGGCTGTCAGCTTTGTTAGTTGAGGAAACTAGAATACTGGAGAAAACCACTGACCTGTCGCAAGTCACTGGCAAACGTTATCATATAATGTTGTATTGGGTACACCTCGTCTGAGCGAGATTCGAACTTGGAACGTTAGTGGTGATATGCACTGATTGCATAGGTAGTTGTAAATCTAACCACCATACGACCACGACCACGATGGCCCAGAGTCAAAGAAATATAGAGATTAAAATACATATAATGTACACGAGATTACCTTTAGTAACAAGATCAAATAACATTATTGACGTGTTCATTTGTAGAAAGTACCGGTACAGGTTTTATTATTTATTTGTTGTAATTTACAGGTGAAAATCAACAATATGTATGGGAAAGCAATATGGCCACTACCAACCCTAACGTTACCACGGAAATACCACCTATTAATCCGAAAATAACGAAACTAAAGACCCCGACAACGTCCCACACTACATCAACAATGTCGACACCAAATACCACGAGAATGTCCCACGCTACATCAACAAAGTCTACACCACATACCACGAGAACGTTCAACGCTACATCAACAAAGTCTACACCAAAGACCACGAGAACGTCCCACGCTACACCAACAAAGTCGACACCAAAGACCACGAGAACGTCCAACACTACATCAACAAAGTCTACACCAAAGACCACGAGAACGTCCCACGCTACATCAACAAAGTCTACACCACATACCACGAGAACGTCCCACGCTACACCAACTACACCAAATACCACGAGAACGTCCGACGCTACATCAACAAAGTCTACACCAAAGACCACGAGAACGTCCCACGCTACACCAACAAAGTCGACACCAAAGACCACGAGAACGTCCAACACTACATCAACAAAGTCTACACCAAAGACCACGAGAACGTCCCACGCTACATCAACAAAGTCTACACCACATACCACGAGAACGTCCCACGCTACACCAACTACACCAAATACCACGAGAACGTCCGACGCTACATCAGCAACGTCGACACTAATCTCAAAACCAACTACACCAAATACCACGAGAACGTCCCACGCTACGTCAAGCACAAAACCAACTACACTTAAACCGACAACAACAACAACAAAATCCAAATTCAGTGCTGGTAGTTTTGGTGGAGGAATCGCTGTCGGTATTGTCGTCACCATAGTTATCGTCGCCGTTGTCTACTTTTTAAAATGTAGGAAAAGTAGCGTTGAATACAACAAAATGTAAAACATGATTTAATGAGGAAAATGAAATTTAGGATTTTGCAATCTCATAATATGGAGATAAAACTACAATACATCTGGTCTTTCCGGCATAAACTTTCTAGTACGACTTTGGTACTTGTACTTGAAATATGGACAATCAAAACAATGAATTTCAATAGATACAATGTTCTTATTTCACGATTTTGGGTTCGGAGTTCGATTTCGTACTTGAGCGTTTGAAGATATGACATTACAATTAATACTATTTTGTGATAGATGAACTAATGTTAAAATCACCGAGAGCTTTTAATCGTGTCATTCCATCTGGAAGATAAGCTAAGCGTCTTATAAAAAAAATTGATGAATGTGATATTGACATTGATTTTGAGTACACAAATATATGTTGTTTGTATTATTTCCATATTATTATATGCCTTTACATTTGTTAGAATTAAACAAATATCCGTATTTAATGAGTTTGATTTTCTGAAATGAGGAAAGTAAGGATCATGGTTATGAATCGGCGTTTTTTTTTTGTTTTTTTTTTACAAAGAATAGTGTTGTTTTTATTTTGTTGCTTTTGTTTTCTTTTTTTTCCATTTTATTACAACAACGCTGCTCACCTGTGTCGGTTGGCATTTTATTCACAAGTGGAATACATATCTTGCATGATGGCATCATGTCACAAAGATAGCTTATGTGTAGTTTATGGTGTTTAGCGCCTCTTTCAACAATATTTCAGTTACATCGCAGCGGTAAGTTTTATTGGTGGATGAAACCGGAGTACACAGAGAAAACCACCGACCTGTCGCAAGTCACTCTTAAATTTTATCACATAATGTTGTATCGAGTACACATCGCCTTAGCTAAGGAAGGATTGGAACCATCAACCTGTGAATGGGATCGCCAACGGCAATACAGAACAAATATTTTAAAACCTGCACAAATTCACTTCCACTCAAAAACACTATACAGTAATAACAAAAATGACTGACAACATAAAAATAGACAGCAAACTAGCAGGGTCAGTGAATGTTGGATAGCTAGGAAAATAGAATCTGTTAGTTAAAGACCATTATTCTGAGAACAACAAATTAAGATAAAATGTGCATGCAATGTAGCCAGACAGGTAAAGTATTGTAGCGGGCTAGCTGGTGAAATAGATAGACCACATGTTCTATTCTATCCCTTGATAGAATCCTCAAATATAACAAGATATAACTGATATAAACATATGGAAAAAGTGATTCTATGTGTCGCTATATATGTCTCGCGTACGGTACTAACTTTCAGTACCGGGTCATTTAAACTTCACTAAGGCGAACGGAAAACATGGCAGAATTGATGGAAAACATGTTCAGTTATAAATAGTTTATTTTTATACTATATTTGATAATCCAATATTCAGCAATAAAACAATTATCCGGATCCTGAGACCTTACAGGATATGTGGATAAATACAAATTAACAAAACATATGTCTCCAGATACACTTATTGTACACAAACATGAATTGATGTCTCAATATTAGGTTTTAAGGTGTTTATATAGTATTGTGTTTTGTAATTATATATCTGTTTAAACAGAATTGAGACCTTGTTTTTAGTTCTTATAATGGTTCTGCCTTTCAATGAGTAAAATCTATTACAATTGAAAGTGTTTACTGACTAAACACTAATACAGAGATTATGCAATATTTGTTTAATAGTTAATCATATACTGTTGATCTCAAAATTTACTCAGAGCAAACTGATACTCTATTAATTAATACTCTAACTAACAAATTGAATATAGCCTTATGAAGTGTTTAAGGATTAAACACTAGAATTTCAAGTTTCTTATATTATCTATTTAAATTTGGACAAGACGGGTACTAACAACCTCGTTAGTAATGTATGTCTTGAATTTCTAAAGATTTGAATATGTTACATAGTTTAACAAGACAGGTACTAACAATCTCGCTAGTAATGTATATTTTGAATTATTACAAGTTTATATCTATTTAAATTTGGACAAGACAAGTACTAACAACCTCGCTAGTAATGTATGTCTTGAATTTCTAAAGTATTGGTATTTTACATATAGTTTAGCAAGACATGTCCTAACAATCTCGCTAGTAATGTATGTCTTGAATTATTACAAGTTTATATCTATTTAAATTTGGACAAGACAAGTACTAACAACCTCGCTAGTAATGTATATCTTGAATTTCTAAAGTATTGGTATTCTACATATAGTTAAGAAGACATGTACTAACAACCTCGCTAGTAACGTATGTCTTGAATTATTACAAGACAAAAGTTTATGTCTATTTAAATTTGGACAAGACAGGTACTAACAACCTCGCTAGTAATGTATGTCTTGAGTTTCTGAATAGTGACTCATATTTTTGTATAACTGGAGATCAGTGACAAAATAATTATACTCGTAACCAATATAATTTCAATACCTCATATAGACAAAATTCTGGCTAAAACATTAACCTAAACCACTCAATTTATTAACTGAATTGGTTCTTCAATGCAAAACAAAATTAAACTAATTTGGTCAACTCTGAACTTTTCACTAAAATAACAAAGAACTTCAACTTGAACATTTTGATTTTCACAAAAAGTTTGTAATGAATTATTAAAAAAGTGTATTTAAACCTTAATTTACTATTATCAGTCAAGAAAATATCTTACTTTAAATATTCAAAAAATTTAACACAATCCTGCTTTTGAAAATAATTTAACGTGACGTCTGCTTTCGAAAATAAATGAGCCTGAAATTAAATGAATGTGAAGTGACGTCAGTTTCAGCGTTACGTCGCTATTTATAATTGCACAAAACTTTCTGTGCAGTGCACCAACAATCTGGTGCAGGCTTGCGCATTGAATATAAATTTATTAATCAACCAAAACAGTGTATCGAAAAATCTTTGACCAATCAAAATAAGTGCACCAAAAGATGGTGAAGGCTTGTGCATGAAAACCTAAATCAATAATCAATAATAAATAACGTATCTAATAATCTCGAACCAATCAGAAAAATCGATACGTCAAATACTCAAAAGCGAATTATAACAATATATCATCAATTATGATAAAACAATAAATTATGTCTATTTTACATAAATATAAAATTCATCAAAACAAATTTCATCAATAGCAATTATGTAATATAACCTCTGAGTTCAAAAGTCAATAATGGCCGACGACGAGAAAGTGGAAGTGTTAGCCAACACAGAGATCGAAAAATTAACACGTTTAACTAAATACTATCGACTTCAGAATATGATTCTAGGAACAAATATGACGTAAAGAAACAATAAATATTTGTAAGTTAATATCCCATGCCCTAAGAAATGACAAATTTTATGAAACATGTGTTGATCTCTGTTTCGCTACAAGAAGGGGACATCTCAAAATACAAAATAACCACAATATTATCATCACCATGTGCTAATTAATATCAGCGGTAAACTTTATCACTTAATTCATTCTGAATTCGAATGAAACAATATTTCTGATTAATATACAGAAATGAATATCAACAATTGTGTTTTCTGACACATACAAGTAAATATACAAAATATAAAATCTACCCCCCTCCCCCAAATTGGACTCAAATGAAATGGCAGACCTCACAGTATTGTAATGAATCATATTCAACTGAAATCTACATTTAAGCTTTGAAAGCCATTTGTCAAAGTATTCATTAAATTTGCATTCGTTTTGAATAACTGGTCACCTTTTCATCAATGACAAAAAGAATAAATACTCATAACATAGAGTGCATACAATCATATGGAATTGTCATAAACTATATCATAGATCAAAGCGCACAGTGTCCAAGTGAGAAGTAAAGATGAAATAACAATGGTTCGGACACACAGCGCTTCGATAACTATTATCCCCCTTCTAACATGAATGGAATAACGACTACTGTGTTCATAGATTTTATTGTTAATGTTGATTACAAGTTGTTAATTGAAGTATTGATTGATAATGAAAAGAAAAAGACGTACTATTATAGATGCTTAATAAAAACTATCAAATTTAGTGCGCACGACACGTTTCTAATGATGACTGACATCATTGTACTCGATACCGCATTATGTAATAATGTTTATCAATGACTGACGGCAGGTCGGTGGTGTTCTCGGGGTATTCCGGTTTCCTCCACCAATAAAACTAACCACCACGATATAACTGAAATATTGTTGAAAGTGTCGTTAAGCACCCTAACCCTCACACACTTATAAGAACTGACGTTTGAAGGGATGTTTGCTTTACTATTGTAAATACTTCAACCGAGAGGAAGCCCGGGGAATAGAAATATGGCCTACTCGTCATTGGTCCTGGCTGTAAAGAAGTGCCCCATGTTTGGAGAATGTCAGTTTGTTTGGTCTAATCGTTTATTGCAATTTAAAAGAACGCATGACCCTATTAACTATCTCCTCTGTACTTGTGACATTCGGACCATCCTTGCATCACAGCGTTACCTACCTATTACGTACATGATACATGTGATATATTGTATATTAAATCTTGTTCCGATTATGATCATAGACGAAATACTCCTCACCTGTTGTGAAATAATATGTTCAGGGTTCCAAACACGATATGATAACATCTTGATAATGATATAACTATAACTAGATACAGATTAAGTATTCAATGTCTAGGTTTTTATCGTTTATCATCAAACGTGATAACATACTAATCATAGAGAAGACCAGCCATGTTTCATTGACCTATGATACACTAACAGTGCCGGATAACCCATCAGGCACATTAGGCACTGTGCATAGGGCCTACGAAAATGAAGAATTACCTGCAAAGAATTGTGTCTTCTTTTTAAATTTATATGAAAAAAAGAGAAAAAAAGAAGATAAAATAGTGCCTAGGACATGCAAAGGCCCTAATCCGGTTTTGGATGCATCTGCATTTTGCTATGAATAATGATACCTGTACCTTTCTCCCGATAAAATCTAATTTGGTGCACAATTGTTTTATTATTATTAAAAGAAACTTTTTTTCATCTTTTACTTGTTATGTGTTTTCTCTTAATTTTATCCATTAACAAACAGTTGGATAATCTCTCATGTTCATTTACATCCATATTCTTTCTTACCAATGCTCCATACATTAGGGTGTGATATGAAATTGTGTCATGATGACGGGGTCAGGAAATACACCAATTTGTCAATGTAATGTACTAGATTTGTTTCTTTATCTATTTGAAATAACATGGTAATGCTGTGAATGCATACATATAAATTGCATATTGAAACTACTAGCACAAACGTCAGCAAGGAATACAACTCCCACTCCCGCAGAATGAAGGGATACTCAAGTAAATGGAAAGATCCGGATACAATACAGCAGTACGAACATCAACGTAAAACAAAACAATACAACACGAACTCAAACTCTAAACAAGCATAGTCAGGTCGGAGGGTTAGAAGAAGAGTTTGAAGATACCAAAAGGGTAATCAAAATCTGTAAATCGAAGAAGGATAGACATCACAATGGCCAAAAGAAAAACGACGAAAGGACAAACAACGATCTACAAAACATTGCACATACAACTAAAGATCGAGTAACATGAACCCCCCTAAAACAGGGGATGACCACAAGTGCTGCGCAAGGGTAAGCAGTTCCTGCTTCACAAGTAGAATCTCCTCTCTAATCAAATACACACGTTCTATTTTCCAAAGCCAGTTATAACTATTTCAAAGGGTAGTAATTTTGTAGTCAATATGCCTCAGCAGGTCGTCGGCATACCAATGGATACGAATTGTGTCCCTCTTCTAGCCGATTTATTTTTATACTCATATGAGTCGGAGTCTCTTCAAAAGCTTGTTAAAGATAAGAAGATTCATGAGGCTAGAGCCTTTAATTTCACATACAGGTATATTGATGATGTTTTATCTATCAATAATTCTAGATTTGCAGGATTTCTTCCATTGATATATCCTCCAGAGCTGGAAGTCAAAGAGACCACAGGTACAGCTTCGTCCGCATCATTTTTGGACTTATACCTCAAATTTGACGACAGTGGTCAACTCAGTACTAAAATTTATGATAAACGGGACGACTTCAATTTTAAAATCATAAATTTTCCAAACATGTGCAGCAATATACCAGATTCTCCTGCATATGGTGTTTACATCTCGCAATTGATTCGCTATGCAAGGGCCAGTAGCAATTATTCTGATTTCCTGAAACGTCATGTTCATCTGAGAAACAGGCTATTGGACCAGGGCTATGCAAAGATTCGCCTTATTCGATCTCTTAAAAAGTTTATATTCCGATACCAAGATCTTGTCGAAATATATTCCGTCTCTGCAGAAACGATTATAAACGATGCATTTTCACATAGTGAAAATGTATAAAGATAAGGAAGCCAAGAAAAATGTCAAAAATATATTTTTATCAATGTGTGACGTAAAAGTGTCTTTGACATTTACTTCACTGAATATGGTACTGCTTTGACGACTGCTTTACCTATTTTGTTCCTGTACTTAAATACTGTTATAGTGACAGCCGGAACCTTTGAACCGTAATGAGAGTGGGAGGTTTGGCGCTTTAAAATCTGATTCAACCCACCATTTCTTTAGAAATGCCTGTACCAAGTCAGGGTCATTACGGTTTTCACAGGTTTCCGGTTGTTGACTGATTTTTTCTGTTTATATAATTATGAGTTTTGACTTTCCCTTTGTAAGATTGTTCGGAGTTCGGTAGTTTTGTTATTACCCTTATTTGTCAACAATTGTTCTTTTTCAGTCAATTGACAAAAGAAATCTTCTATTTCTTGTCCATCATTTAATTTCATGTTATTAAATAGCTCATTTTCGATAACAACAGAGGGGTGTTCCCAACTAAACGTTATACATTTCTCTGTAAACCGCTCTTTTACTGTATTCCAGTCAAGATCAGAACTAAGTCCATTGTACCAGGAGAGCGCAGACCCTTGAAGATGAAGGTGAAATGCTGCAAGTTTTCGGGTATCATCCTCATCAAGTTCACGTAGATTTGCGAAAGATTCAAATTCCTTCATAAATTTTAAGCCATTATCCTTTGGATAACCGGAAAACTTTTTGCAAGATGCTAATTTATCCATTATGTTGTATGCTTTGTTAGATTTCTTTGAAACTTTAGATAAATCCAAATATAAATCTTGAACTATTGCTAAAGGGGGCGGTGAAGCTTGTACAAAAGGAGAAAGTTGTAAATTTGGTTGAAGTGTTTAAATATTGGGACCAGTAAGATATTTTTGAACAAAACTGTCAGTTGTAGTACTAATTGGTGTATATTTCTAATTTATATACAGATGTACCTCACTATCTGTATCAGAGTCGTAATCATTATTCCTATACATATATATAGACCAATAATTAAAGTTCAACACCTCGTCATATTTATAATGTTATGGGAAATGCAACCCTTTCCTCTAGTTGCATGACAAATATGTAAATTTATAGATAAAATGTTCGTTTCAATGTTAAATGAATATTAACTCATGTCAACCCACGTGTGCATCAGATGCCCGCCATCTTTTTGGGAACAAGGGGAACAGTGTATCAAACCTGATGAATTGTCTGGGATTTTACCGATTGATTTATAAAATAATGTTTTGTTGTCTCTAAGATTCGTGTTACTCCACCATGTAATGCTGCCGAGCCGCAGTCATCATAAATATCTTGAGATAATAATTGGCATCATTAAAAACACTTCTGTTCAGAAATAATCTATTGTAACCGCTCCAACATAACATACAAATCAGACTCCGGATTACAACCGATCAGAGTTCACAATTTATCATAATACGCCAAAAGAAAGATAACTCTAACTATGAAATGACCAAACGTCTTGACCATACCAAATATGAGATATTACACTGAGGTTTTTTTGTGTATCTAATATATGGGGAGGATCTTCTTAAAATATTATGGGATCAGCTGTCAAAGTGGGTGAGATACATGATAATTTAATGGACTCAGACTCCATAGTCAGAGACACGTAAACACTGGTGTGACTCGGGATTCATTTAATGTCGGCATAGCGAGCAGTGACTTTATCGTGTAAAAATTAGGTGAAGGCAAAAATAATATTGACCAAAAACATAAAATGACAAATGTAAGGGTATTACTCTTTGAAGGTACAAAGATGGTTGTTATGTAAGTGTCGATGTGATATTGTTATTTCAATAGTGATATAGTAGCGTGGTATTTTGTAATATTTATTTTATTATTAGATACAAGATTTACATGTTACATTCATAACAATGTTCACAAATAACGAATGTTTAGTCACTAGGAGGACCATAAATCTGACCACACTCTCTGAGTAGTTGGGATGCTGACATCTGTTCGTCGTTGTAGATGTCCCACATGGCGTGAAGACGGCCTTCCAGGTCTCTGTATCTGTTGCGTTGGTCCCGAAGAATCTGTTGTTCGGACACAAGTCTGTATGTCAACTCGATAAGACGGGACTCTCTCTGAAGTGCTGGAACCAGGATGTAAAAGGACACGTTGGCATTACCGATGTCTATGTTGATTCTGGTGTGCCATCCTGAAATAGAAAATGGTAAAAATTATTTATATATAAGTAACATATTTTCATCATTATCATTATTTCCAGGTTTCGTAATATTTTAAGCTTTATGATTACAGACTTATTGTAGAGCAACAAACACATTCAGCAACCTGTACACGCTTTCATGGGGACGTAAGTGAACTCTCCATCCTTTGTAGACAATGGCCGATGCTCAATGCTAAATCTCCGCAGAAATTAGAAAATGTTGTATACTATGTTTTTGTGTCGTCTTATTCATGTGCATTTTTTTCTCTGTGCTCTGTTGTTTTTGTGTACCCGTCCTTTTTGTCGTTTTCGTGTGTGTTACATGTACATTGTATCTCGATTTGGTCTTTTCTTTGGATTCTGTCGTTTTTTGAATAATCCGTTTACCTTGTTCCTTCGGTATTCTGTTGCCGATATTTGTGTTCTGTAGTTTTGTTATTACCCTTATTCTTAACACTTATGTAACTATATCTCAGTTTTCTCTATAATTTCTCAAAAATCTTTGGTCCAGATTGTGTGGCTTTATTGTTTTCCTAACTCGTCGTTGTATCAACCAAGCTATCTTGATATGGCGTAAATTCAAATAACGGAGATCTTTTGATCATGTAATCATTGCAGAATAATATATAATCAGTGGTAATGATTGATTGCAAAAGACAGAACAAAAGAATTTTAATTAATTTATTTGACAATTTTATAATTATATATCACATAAAATAGATACTAATTATGATTAAAAAAAAATATTTTATTTAAAGAACTAACATGCATAAGTTATAACAAAACATGTGAAAAATATGTGCAAGAAGTGAAAAAAGTGTGTATTTTACATTAATCGATGGATTTCAGCAACTTATAACATCCTGTTTCACCTCACTGAAACACATATGGGAAATTCCGAAATTCCAGCGTTTGAGGTGCCCCAAAGGGTAAATTCTTGTCTTTAAACAGCATGATAGAAAGTCGTTAGTGAAACATAAACACAGGCCTCTTTCAATTAAATTTGAAAGATTGTTTTGTCATTGCCATCCCGTTCACAGTTGCCTAACAGGAGTCCACAGGTCGTCCACATGTCACAGTTTAGAATAATCCTTCAGGACTTCACAGTTAATTCTTAATACCGGGTAATGTTGCTTAGCTAAGCAAATAGTGAAGCTCATGTGACGATAAAATATTTAAAATACACATACTATGCAACTCTCCTCCTCATTCATGTATAGTGTTACATATTTTCGGAAAAGCCATCTATAATCTCATACCATTTCTCATTTTAACATTATGGCTTGTGGGACAATGTTTAAGTTTTTAATTATTGCGTTTTTATCGCAGGCTTTTTGTCTACATATGAAAGGTAAGAACGAATATAAATACACAAATATATATTGTTTTAATTAGATTAACTGAAAAATACTTCCGTGTTTTCATGGACGACCAGTTCGTATTCTGCATGAGTTGCTCTTTTCGTCGACCACTCAAAATTCAATACAATCTCGTTTCATATCTCTTTGTAATATACAACAGGACAAGGGGAAAAAAGAAGACCCATTTTCATACAACCAACGACATAAACTATATTCGTTTTCAACAATATTGCAAAATAATCTAGATTTGGCGTCCACTATTCTTTCTTCATAAAAAGTTGTCGATGTCGTTTAACTGGGGTATATTATGAACAGTATGACCACTGCATATAAACTGGTGTGTCTCTAGAATTTTTCCGATTAAAAAATAATTCTTTTAACCCTTTTATCATAGTATCCTGTGTGTCCGAAATAATGCCTTTGTCCAATTCTCTCTATTAGGTATTAATGTTGAATTTTTCATTTACTAAATATGGTAAATGTAACCTAAATTGGATGAACAAGTTTATTTTCTCGCCGATGCTCTTCTCAATTTGAAATGGATAAAACCACATTTGTCGAAGTACCATTTGAATGCAAAGTGTCTTCTTCTGTAAAATCAGATGTCTCTATATCAAAGGGCCCCAGAAAAACGGATGACGAAGAACATACAAAGAAACTGATAATGTGAACAGATTGTTTCTGGTGTTGTTATACCTGTGTCTGAAATTTTAAGGTTTGAGAGATGAATGTTTGGTGTTGCTATATATGGTTGATGAAATTGTTGGCCATTAATGCGTGGTTATATTTTATATTAGAACTTTATATCATATCCATTCTTAATTGCCACAAACAAAAACAAACTGGTTTAAACTTGAAATCGGGCATAATTTGTCGATTAGATGTCTATGCAAGTTCGACCAGGACAGTAGGGGATATTAATCACGTGACAGTAAGCAAAAATGTTTTGTTTTTACGGATCGGAACGAGGAACTGATCAACTAGATATGTCAATTTTACCATATTAAAACCGTGTGTCTCTATAAAACGGTAAATCTTTATTGATAATAGCGACTTAGTTCTCCAATGATTACATAAAAACAATTACATGAATAGCATTTCATCAGAAAGCAAAAATATATGGAGAAAAGTGGACGCACTGGTTAGGGTTAAGGCTATGGTGTTTTACGTCGCCTTCAGCAATATTTCATCAATATCGTGGCTGTCAGCTTTGTTAGTTGAGGAAACTAGAATACTGGAGAAAACCACTGACCTGTCGCAAGTCACTGGCAAACGTTATCATATAATGTTGTATTGGGTACACCTCGCCTGAGCGAGATTCGAACTCGGAACGTTAGTGGTGATATGCACTGATTGCATAGGTAGCTGTAAATCTAACCACCATACGACCACGACCACGATGGCTCAGAGTCAAAGAAATATAGAGATTAAAATACATATAATGTATACGAGATTACCTTTAGTAACAAGATCAAATAACATTATTGACGTGTTCATTTGTAGAAAGTACCGATACAGGTTTTATTATTTATTTGTTGTAATTTACAGGTGCATATCGAGTCTATGTATTGGAAAGCAATATGGCCACTACCAACCCTAACGTTACCACGGAAATACCACCTATTAATCCGAATACAACGAAAACAAAGACCACGAAAACTTCCCACGCTACATCAACAAAATCGACACCAAGCACAAAACCAACTACACCAAAGACCACGACAACGTCCCACACTACATCGACAAAGTCGACACCAAGCACAAAACCAACTACACCAAAGACCACGACAACGTCCCACACTACATCGACAAAGTCGACACCAAGCACAAAACCAACTACACCAAAGACCACGACAACGTCCGACGCTACATCAACTAAGTCGACACCAAGCACAAAACCAAGTACACCAAAGACCACGACAACGTCCCACGCTACATCGACAAAGTCGACACCAAGCACAAAACTAACTACACCAAAGACCACGACAACGTCCCACGCTACATCAACAAAGTCGACACCAAGCACAAAACCAACTACACCAAAGACCACGACAACGTCCCACGCTACATCAACAAAGTCGACACCAAGCACAAAACCAACTACACCAAAGACCACGACAACGTCCCACGCTACATCGACAAAGTCGACACCAAGCACAAAACCAACTACACCAAAGACCACGACAACGTCCCACGCTACATCAACAAAGTCGACACCAAGCACAAAACCAACTACACCAAAGACCACGACAACGTCCCACGCTACATCGACAAAGTCGACACCAAGCACAAAACCAACTACACCAAAGACCACGACAACGTCGACACCAAGCACAAAACCTACTACACCAAAGACCACGACAACGTCCCACGCTACATCGACAAAGTCGACACCAAGCACAAAACCAACTACACCAAAGACCACGACAACGTCCCACGCTACATCAACAAAGTCGACACCAAGCACAAAACCAACTACACCAAAGACCACGACAACGTCCCACGCTACATCGACAAAGTCGACACCAAGAACAAAACCAACTACACCAACGACCACGACAACGTCCCACGCTACATCAACTACACCAAATACCACGAGAACGTCCGACGCTACATCAGCAACGTCGACACCAAGCTTAAAACCAATACACCAACGACCACGACAACGTCCCACGCTACATCAACAATGTCGACACCAAGAACAAAACCAACTACACCAAATACCACGAGAACGTCCCACGCTACACCAACTACACCAAATACCACGAGAACGTCCGACGCTACATCAGCAACGTCGACACCAAGCTCAAAACCAACTACACCAACGACCACGAGAACGTCCCACGCTACACCAACTACACCAAATACCACGAGAACGTCCGACGCTACATCAGCAACGTCGACACCAAGCTTAAAACCAATACACCAACGACCACGACAACGTCCCACGCTACATCAACAATGTCGACACCAAGAACAAAACCAACTACACCAAATACCACGAGAACGTCCCACGCTACACCAACTACACCAAATACCACGAGAACGTCCGACGCTACATCAGCAACGTCGACACCAAGCTCAAAACCACCAACACCAACGACCACGAGAACGTCCCACGCTACACCAACTACACCAAATACCACGAGAACGTCCGACGCTACATCAGCAACGTCGACACTAAGCTCAAAACCAACTACACCAAATACCACGAGAACGTCCCACGCTACGTCAAGCACAAAACCAACTACACTTAAACCGACAACAACAACAAAATCCAAATTCAGTGCTGGTAGTTTTGGTGGAGGAATCGCTGTCGGTATTGTCGTCACCATAGTTATCGTCGCCGTTGTCTACTTTTTAAAATGTAGGAAAAGTATCGTTGAATACAACAAAATGTGAAACATGGTTTAATGAGGAAAATGAAATTTAGGATTTTGCAATCTCACAATATGGAGATAAAACTACAATACATCGGGTCTTTCCGGCATAAACTTTCTAGTACGACTTTGGTACTTGTACTTGAAATATGGACAATCAAAACAATGAATTTCAATAGATACAATGTTCTTATTTCACGATTGTGGGTTCGGAGTTCGATTTCGTACTTGAGCGTTTGAAGATATGACATTACAATTAATACTATTTTGTGATAGATGAACTAATGTTAAAATCACCGAGAGCTTTTATTCATGTCATTCCATCTGGAAGATAAGCTAAGCGTCTTATAAAAAAATTTGATGAATGTGATATTGACATTGATTTTGAGTACACAAATATATGTTGTTTGTATTATTTCCATATTATTATATGCCTTTACATTTGTTAGAATTAAACAAATATCCGTATTTAATGAGTTTGATTTTCTGAAATGAGGAAAGTAAAGATCATGGTTATGAATCGGCGTTTTTTTTAGAAAGAATAGTGTTGTTTTTATTTTGTTGCTTTTTTTTTCTTTTTTTTTCCATTTTATTACAACAACGCTGCTCACCTGTGTCGGTTGGCATTTGATTCACAAGTGGAATACATATCTTGCATGATGGCATCATGTCACAAAGATAGCTTATGTGTAGTTTATGGTGTTTAGCGCCTCTTTCAACAATATTTCAGTTATATCGCAGCGGTAAGTTTTATTGGTGGATGAAACCGGAGTACACAGAGAAAACCACCGACCTGTCGCAAGTCACTCTTAAATTTTATCACATAATGTTGTATCGAGTACACATCGCCTTAGCTAAGGAAGGATTGGAACCATCAACCTGTGAATGGGATCGCCAACGGCAATACAGAACAAATATTTTAAAACCTGCACAAATTCACTTCCACTCAAAAACACTATACAGTAATAACAAAAATGACTGACAACATAAAAATAGACAGCAAACTAGCAGGGTCAGTGACTGTTGGATAGCTAGGAAAATAGAATCTGTTAATTAAAGACCATTATTCTGAGAACAACAAATTAAGATAAAATGTGCATGCAATGTAGCCAGACAGGTAAAGTATTGTAGCGGGCTAGCTGGTGAAATAGATAGACCACAAGTTCTATTCTATCCCTTGATAGAATCCTCAAATATAACAAGATATAACTGATATAAACATATGGACAAAGTGATTCTATGTGTCGCTATATATGTCTCGCGTACGGTACTAACTTTCAGTACCGGGTCATTTAAACTTCACTAAGGCGAACGGAAAACATGGCCAAATTGATGGAAAACATGTTCAGTTATAAATAGTTTATTTTTATACTATATTTGATAATCCAATATTCTCCAGATACACTTATTGTACACAAACATGAATTGATGTCTCAATATTAGGTTTTAAGGTGTTTATATAGTATTGTGTTTTGTAATTATATATCTGTCTAAACAGAATTGAGACCTTGTTTTTAGTTCTTATAATGGTTCTGCCTTTCAATGAGTAAAATCTATTACAATTGAAAGTGTTTACTGACTAAACACTAATACAGAGATTATGCAATATTTGTTTAATAGTTAATCATATACTGTTGATCTCAAAATTTACTCAGAGCAAACTGATACTCTATTAATTAATACTCTAACTAACAAATTGTATATAGCCTTATGAAGTGTTTAAGGATTAAACACTAGAATTTCAAGTTTCTTATATTATCTATTTAAATTTGGACAAGACGGGTACTAACAACTTCGCTAGTAATGTATGTCTTGAATTTCTAAAGAATTGAATATGTTACATAGTTTAACAAGACAGGTACTAAAAATCTCGCTAGTAATGTATGTTTTGAATTATTACAAGTTTATATCTATTTAAATTTGGACAAGACAAGTACTAACTACCTCGCTAGTAATGTATGTCTTGAATTTCTAAAGTATTGGTATTTTACATATAGTTTAGCAAGACATGTCCTAACAATCTCGCTAGTAATGTATGTCTTGAATTATTACAAGTTTATATCTATTTAAATTTGGACAAGACAAGTACTAACAACCTCGTTAGTAATGTATGTCTTGAATTTCTAAAGTATTGGTATTCTACATATAGATTAACAAGACATGTACTAACAATCTCGCTAGTAACGTATGTCTTGAATTATTACAAGACAAAAGTTTATGTCTATTTAAATTTGGACAAGACAGGTACTAACAACCTCGCTAGTAATGTATGTCTTGAGTTTCTAAAGTATTGGTATTCTACATATAGTTAACAAGACATTTACTAACAACCTCGCTAGTAACGTATGTCTTGAATTATTACAAGACAAAAGTTTATGTCTATTTAAATTTGGACAAGACAGGTACTAACAACCTCGCTAGTAATGTATGTCTTGAGATTCTAAATAGTGACTCATATTTTTGTATAACTGGAGATCAGTGACAAAATAATTATACTCGTAACCAATATAATTTCAATACCTCATATAGACAAAATTCTGGCTAAAACATTAACCTAAACCACTCAATTTATTAACTGAATTGGTTCTTCAATGCAAAACAAAATTAAACTAATTTGGTCAATTCTGAACTTTTCACTAAAATAACAAAGAACTTCAACTTGAACATTTTGATTTTCACAAAAAGTTTGCAATGAATTATTAAAAAAGTGTATTTAAACCTTAATTTACTATTATCAGTCAAGAAAATATCTTACTTTAAATATTCAAAAAATTTAACACAATCCTGCTTTTGAAAATAATTTAACGTGACGTCTGCTTTCGAAAATAAATGAGCCTGAAATTAAATGAATGTGAAGTGACGTCAGTTTCAGCGTTACGTCGCTATTTATAGTTGCATAAACTTTCTGTGCAGTGCACCAAAAATCTGGTGCAGGCTTGCGCATTGAATATAAATTTATTAATCAACCAAAACAGTGTATCGAAAAATCTTTGACCAATCAAAATAAGTGCACCGAAAGATGGTGCAGGCTTGTGCATGAAAACCTAAATCAATAATCAATAATAAATAACGTATCTAATAATCTCGAACCAATCAGAAAAATCGATACGTCAAATACTCAAAAGCGAATTATAACAATATATCATCAATTATGATAAAACAATAAATTATGTCCATTTTACATAAATATAAAATTCATCAAAACAAATTTCATCAATAGCAATTATGTAATATAACCTCTGAGTTCAAAAGTCAATAATGGCCGACGACGAGAAAGTGGAAGTGTTAGCCAACACAGAGATCGAAAAATTAACACGTTTAACTAAATACTATCGACTTCAGAGTATGATTCTAGGAACAAATATGACGTAAAGAAACAATAGATATTTGTAAGTTAATATCCCATGCCCTAAGAAATGACAAATTTTATGAAACATGTGTTGATCTCTGTTTCGCTACAAGAAGGGGACATCTCAAAATACAAAATAACCACAATATTATCATCACCATGTGCTAATTAATATCAGCGGTAAACTTTATCACTTAATTCATTCTGAATTCGAATGAAACAATATTTCTGATTAATATACAGAAATGAATATCAACAATTGTGTTTTCTGACACATACAAGTAAATATACAAAATATAAAATCTACCCCCTCCCCCAAATTGGACTCAAATGAAATGGCAGACCTCACAGTATTGTAATGAATCATATTCAACTGAAATCTACATTTAAGCTTTGAAAGCCATTTGTCAAAGTATTCATTAAATTTGCATTCGTTTTGAATAACTGGTCACCTTTTCATCAATGACAAAAAGAATAAATACTCATAACATAGAGTGCATACAATCATATGGAATTGTCATAAACTATATCATAGATCAAAGCGCACATTGTCCAAGTGAGAAGTAAAGATGAAATAACAATGGTTCGGACACACAGCGCTTCGATAACTATTATCCCCCTTCTAACATGAATGGAATAACGACTACTGTGTTCATAGATTTTATTGTTAATGTTGATTACAAGTTGTTAATTGAAGTATTGATTGATAATGAAAAGAAAAAGACGTACTATTATAGATGCTTAATAAAAACTATCAAATTTAGTGCGCACGACACGTTTCTAATGATGACTGACATCATTGTACTCGATACCGCATTATGTAATAATGTTTATCAATGACTGACGGCAGGTCGGTGGTGTTCTCGGGGTATTCCGGTTTCCTCCACCAATAAAACTAACCACCACGATATAACTGAAATATTGTTGAAAGTGTCGTTAAGCACCCTAACCCTCACACACTTATAAGAACTGACGTTTGAAGGGATGTTTGCTTTACTATTGTAAATACTTCAACCGAGAGGAAGCCCGGGGAATAGAAATATGGCCTACTCGTCATTGGTCCTGGCTGTAAAGAAGTGCCCCATGTTTGGAGAATGTCAGTTTGTTTGGTCTAATCGTTTATTGCAATTTAAAAGAACGCATGACCCTATTAACTATCTCCTCTGTACTTGTGACATTCGGACCATCCTTGCATCACAGCGTTACCTACCTATTACGTACATGATACATGTGATATATTGTATATTAAATCTTGTTCCGATTATGATCATAGACGAAATACTCCTCACCTGTTGTGAAATAATATGTTCAGGGTTCCAAACACGATATGATAACATCTTGATAATGATATAACTATAACTAGATACAGATTAAGTATTCAATGTCTAGGTTTTTATCGTTTATCATCAAACGTGATAACATACTAATCATAGAGAAGACCAGCCATGTTTCATTGACCTATGATACACTAACAGTGCCGGATAACCCATCAGGCACATTAGGCACTGTGCATAGGGCCTACGAAAATGAAGAATTACCTGCAAAGAATTGTGTCTTCTTTTTAAATTTATATGAAAAAAAGAGAAAAAAAGAAGATAAAATAGTGCCTAGGACATGCAAAGGCCCTAATCTGGTTTTGGATGCATCTGCATTTTGCTATGAATAATGATACCTGTACCTTTCTCCCGATAAAATCTAATTTGGTGCACAATTGTTTTATTATTATTAAAAGAAACTTTTTTCATCTTTTACTTGTTATGTGTTTTCTCTTAATTTTATCCATTAACAAACAGTTGGATAATCTCTCATGTTCATTTACATCCATATTCTTTCTTACCAATGCTCCATACATTAGGGTGTGATATGAAATTGTGTCATGATGACGGGGTCAGGAAATACACCAATTTGTCAATGTAATGTACTAGATTTTTTTCTTTATCTATTTGAAATAACATGGTAATGCTGTGAATGCATACATATAAATTGCATATTGAAACTACTAGCACAAACGTCAGCAAGGAATACAACTCCCACTCCCGCAGAATGAAGGGATACTCAAGTAAATGGAAAGATCCGGATACAATACAGCAGTACGAATATCAACGTAAAACAAAACAATACAACACGAACTCAAACTCTAAACAAGCATAGCCAGGTCGGAGGGTTAGAAGAAGAGTTTGAAGATACCAAAAGGGTAATCAAAATCTGTAAATCGAAGAAGGATAGACATCACAATGGCCAAAAGAAAAACGACGAAAGGACAAACAACGATCTACAAAACATTGCACATACAACTAAAGATCGAGTAACATGAACCCCCCCCTAAATCAGGGGATGACCACAAGTGCTGCGCAAGGATAAGCAGTTCCTGCTTCACAAGTAGAATCTCCTCTCTAATCAAATACACACGTTCTATTTTCCAAAGCCAGTTATAACTATTTCAAAGGGTAGTAATTTTGTAGTCAATATGCCTCAGCAGGTCGTCGGCATACCAATGGATACGAATTGTGTCCCTCTTCTAACCGATTTATTTTTATACTCATATGAGTCGGAGTCTCTTCAAAAGCTTGTAAAAGATAAGAAGATTCATGAGGCTAGAGCCTTTAATTTCACATACAGGTATATTGATGACGTTTTATCTATCAATAATTCTAGATTTGCAGGATTTCTTCCATTGATATATCCTCCAGAGCTGGAAGTCAAAGAGACCACAGGTACAGCTTCGTCCGCATCATTTTTGGACTTATACCTCAAATTTGACGACAGTGGTCAACTCAGTACTAAAATTTATGATAAACGGGACGACTTCAATTTTAAAATCATAAATTTTCCAAACATGTGCAGCAATATACCAGATTCTCCTGCATATGGTGTTTACATTTCGCAATTGATTCGCTATGCAAGGGCCAGTAGCAATTATTCTGATTTCCTGAAACATCATGTTCATCTGAGAAACAGGCTACTGGACCAGGGCTATGCAAAGATTCGCCTTATTCGATCTCTTAAAAAGTTTATATTCCGATACCAAGATCTTGTCGAAATATATTCCATCTCTGCAGAAACGATTATAAACGATGCATTTTCACATAGTGAAAATGTATAAAGATAAGGAAGCCAAGAAAAATGTCAAAAATATATTTTTATCAATGTGTGACGTAAAAGTGTCTTTGACATTTACTTCACTGAATATGGTACTGCTTTGACGACTGTTTTACCTATTTTGTTCCTGCATTTAAATACTGTTATAGTGACAGCCGGAACCTTTGAACCGTAATGAGAGTGGGAGGTTTGGCGCTTTAAAATCTGATTCAACCCACCATTTCTTTAGAAATGCCTGTACCAAGTCAGGGTCATTACGGTTTTCACAGTTTTCAGGTTGTTGACTGATTTTTTCTGTTTATATAATTATGAGTTTTGACTTTCCCTTTGTAAGATTGTTCGGAGTTCGGTAATTTTGTTATTACCCTTATTTGTCAACAATTGTCCCTTTTCAGTCAATTGACAAAAGAAATCTTCTATTTCTTGTCCATCATTTAATTTCATGTTATTAAATAGCTCATTTTCAATAACAACAGAGGGGTGTTCCCAACTAAACGTTATACATTTCTCTGTAAACCGCTCTTTTACTGTATTCCAGTCAAGATCAGAACTAAGTCCATTGTACCAGGAGAGCGCAGACCCTTGAAGATGAAGGTGAAATGCTGCAAGTTTTCGGGTATCATCCTCATCAAGTTCACGTAGATTTGCGAAAGATTCAAATTCCTTCATAAATTTTAAGCCATTATCCTTTGGATAACCGGAAAACTTTTTGCAAGATGCTAATTTATCCATTATGTTGTATGCTTTGTTAGATTTCTTTGAAACTTTAGATAAATCCAAATATAAATCTTGAACTATTGCTAAAGGGGGTGGTGAAGCTTGTACAAAAGGAGAAAGTTGTAAATTTGGTTGAAGTGTTTAAATATTGGGACCAGTAAGATATTTTTGAACAAAACTGTCAGTTGTAGTACTAATTGGTGTATATTTCTAATTTATATACAGATGTACCTCACTATCTGTATCAGAGTCGTAATCATTATTCCTATACATATATATAGACCAATAATTAAAGTTCAACACCTCGTCATATTTATAATGTTATGGGAAATGCAACCCTTTCCTCTAGTTGCATGACAAATTTGTAAATTTATAAATAAAATGTTCGTTTCAATGTTAAATGAATATTAACTCATGTCAACCCACGTGTGCATCATATGCCCGCCATCTTTTTGGGAACAAGGGGAACAGTGTATCAAACCTGATGAATTGTCTGGGATTTTACCGATTGATTTATAAAACAATGTTTTGTTGTCTCTAAGATTCGTGTTACTCCACCATGTAATGCTGCCGAGCCGCAGTCATCATTATATCTTGAGATAATAATTGGCATCATTAAAAACACGTCTGTTCAGAAATAATCTATTGTAACCGCTCCAACATAACATACAAATCAGACTCCGGATTACAACCGATCAGAGTTCACAATTTATCATAATACGCCAAAAGAAAGATAACTCTAACTATGAAATGACCAAACGTCTTGACCATACCAAATATGAGATATTACACTGAGGTTTTTTTGTGTATCTAATATATGGGGAGGATCTTCTTAAAATATTATGGGATCAGCTGTCAAAGTGGGTGAGATACATGATAATTTAATGGACTCAGACTCCATAGTCAGAGACACGTAAACACTGGTATGACTCGGGATTCATTTAATGTCGACATAGCGAGCAGTGACTTTATCGTGTAAAAACTAGGTGAAGGCAAAAATAATATTGACCAAAAACATAAAATGACAAATGTAAGGGTATCACCCTTTGAAGGTACAGAGATGGTTGTTATGTAAGTGTCGATCTGATATTGTTATTTCAATGGTGACATAGAAGCGTGGTCTTTTGTAATATTTATTTTATTATTAGATATTAGATAATGAAGCTCATGTGACGTTAAAATATTTAAAATACACATACTATACAACTCTCTTCCTGATTCATGTATAGTGTTATATATTTTCGGAAAACCCATTTATAGCCTCATACCATTTCTCATATTAACATTATTGCTTGTGGGACAATGTTTAAGTTTTTAATTATTGCGTTTTTATCGCAGGCTTTTTTTCTACATATGAAAGGTAAAAACGAATATAAATACACAAATCTATATTTTTTTAATTAGATTAACTGAAAAATACTTCCGTGTTTTCATGGACGACCAGTTCGTATTCTGCATGAGTTGCTCTTTTCGTCGACCACTCAAAATTCAATACAATCTCGTTTCATATCTCTTTGTAATATACAACAGGACAAGGGGAAAAAAGAAGACCCATTTTCATACAACCAACGACATAAACTATATTCGTTTTCAACAATATTGCAAAATAATCTAGATTTGGCGTCCACTATTCTTTCTTCATCAAAAGTTGTCGATGTCGTTTATCTGGGGTATATTATGAACAGTATGACCACTGCATATAAACTGGTGTGTCTCTAGAATTTTTCCGATTAAAAAAAATTTCTTTTAATCTTTTTATCATAGTGTCCTGTGTGTCTGAAATAATGCCTTTGTCCAATTCACTCCATTAGGCATTAATTTTGAATTTTTCATTTACTAAATATGGTAAATGTAACCTAAATTGGATGAAAAAGTTTATTTTCTCGCCGATGCTCTTCTCAATTTGAAATGGATAAAACCACATTTGTCGAAGTACCATTTGAATGCAAAGTGTCTTATTCTGTTCAATCAATCAATCAATCAATCAATCAATCAATCAATCAATCAATCAATCAATCAATCAATCAATCAATCAATACAGCCGTATAATAGATGACCGAAATAACACACATCATAATAAGTCAAATTTAAATAATGCAAACTCATCCAAAACCAATTTTCAAATAGGTAAATGTATCATGCGTGTGTGTGTGTGAACGGTAATATTGTCAAATTCAAGCTCCCTAAATTGAGAATTTAGCTTGTATTTATTTAACAAGCTAAATTATCAGTTGCGAAAATTAATTTCCCTTTACTGACAACTAAAATCTTTTTGTTGTGCAAGGTTGGTTTTGTTCTTCTAGATTAATTATCGTTTATATTAGTTTTTTTTTGTGTATCTAATATATGGAGAGGAACAGGATCTTGTATATACTTCTTGAAGTAGTTTTGGATCCGCTGTCAAAGGGGGTGAGATACATGATAATTTATTGAACTCAGACTCCATGGTCAGAGACACGTAAACATTGGTGTGACTCGGGATTCATTTAATGTCGCCATAGCGAGCAATGACTTTATCGTGTAAAAACTAGGTGAAGGCAAACATAATATTATCGGGTTGTTTTGACCAAAACATAAAATGACAAATGTAAGGGTATCACCCTTTGAAGGTACAAAGATGGTTTTAATGTAAGTGTCGATCTGATATTTTTATTTCAATGGTGACATAGAAGCGTGGTATTTTGTAATATTTATTTTATTATTAGATACTAAGCAAAAAGTGAAGCTCATGTGACGTTAAAATATTTAAAATACACATAATATACACCTCTCTTCCTCATTCATGTATAGTGTTATATATTTTCGGAAAACCCATTTATAACCTCATACCATTTCTCATTTTAACATTATGGCTTGTGGGACAATGTTGAGTTTTTAATTATTGCGTTTTTATCGCAGGCTTTTTGTCTACATATGAAAGGTAAGAACTAATATAAATACACAAATATATATTTTTTTGCTTATTTGATTAGATTAACTGAAAAATACTTCCGTGTTTTCATGGACGACCAGTTCGTATTTTGCATGAGTTGCTCTTTTCGTCGACCACTCAAAATTCAATACAATCTCGTTTCATATCTCTTTGTAATATAGAACAGGACAAGGGGGAAAAAGAAGACCCATTTTCATACAACCAGAGACATAAATTATATTCGTTATCAACAATATTGTAAAATAATCTAGATCTGACGTCCACTATTCTTTCTTCATAAAAAGTTGTCGATGTCGTTTATCTGGGGTATATTATGAACAGTATGACCACTGCATATAAACTGGTGTGTCTAGAGTTTTACCGATTAAAAAAATTTTCTTTTAATCTTTTTATCATAGCGTCCTGTGTGTCTGAAATAATGCCTTTGTCTAATTCTCTCCATTAGGCATTAATTTTGAATTTTTCATTTACTAAATATGGTAAATGTAACCTGAATTGGATGAACAAGTTTATTTTCTCGCCGATGCTCTTCTCAATTTGAAATGGATAAAACCACATTTGTCGAAGTACCATTTGAATGCAAAGTGTCTTATTCTGTTTAATCAATCAATCAATCAATCAATCAATACAGCCGTATAATAGATGACCGAAATAACACACATCATAATAAGTCAAATTTAAATAATGCAAACTCATCCAAAACCAATTTTCAAATAGGTAAATGTATCATGCGTGTGTGTGTGTGGACGGTAATATTGTCAAATTCAAGCTCCCTAAATTGAGAATTTATCTTGTATTTATTTAACAAGCTAAATTATCAGTTGCGAAAATTAATTTCCCTTTACTGACAACTAAAATCTTTTTGTTGTGCAAGGTTGGGTTTGTTCTTCTAGATTAATTATCGTTTATATTAGTTTTTTTTTGTGTATCTAATATATGGAGAGGAACAGGATCTTGTATATACTTCTTGAAGTAGTTTTGGATCCGCTGTCAAAGGGGGTGAGATACATGATAATTTATTGAACTCAGACTCCATGGTCAGAGACACGTAAACATTGGTGTGACTCGGGATTCATTTAATGTCGCCATAGCGAGCAATGACTTTATCGTGTAAAAACTAGGTGAAGGCAAACATAATATTATCGGGTTGTTTTGACCAAAACATAAAATGACAAATGTAAGGGTATCACCCTTTGAAGGTACAAAGATGGTTTTTATGTAAGTGTCGATCTGATATTTTTATTTCAATGGTGACATAGAAGCGTGGTATTTTGTAATATTTATTTTATTATTAGATACTAAGCAAAAAGTGAAGCTCATGTGACGTTAAAATATTTAAAATACACATACTATACACCTCTCTTCCTCATTCATGTATAGTGTTATATATTTTCGGAAAACCCATTTATAACCTCATACCATTTCTCATTTTAACATTATGGCTTGTGGGACAATGTTTAAGTTTTTAATTATTGCGTTTTTATCGCAGGCTTTTTGTCTACATATGAAAGGTAAGAACGAATATAAATACACAAATATATATTTTTTTGATTAGATTAACTGAAAAATACTTCCGTGTTTTCATGGACGACCAGTTCGTATTCTGTATGAGTTACTCTTTTCGTCGACCACTCAAAATTCAATACAATCTCGTTTCATATCTCTTTGTAATATACAACAGGACAAGGGGAAAAAGGAAGACCCATTTTCATACAACCAGAGACATAAACTATATTCGTTTTCAACAATATTGTAAAATAATCTAGATCTGACGTCCACTATTCTTTCTTCATAAAAAGTTGTCGATGTCGTTTATCTGGGGTATATTATGAACAGTATGACCACTGCATATAAACTGGTGTGTCTAGAGTTTTTCCGATTAAAAAAAATTTCTTTTAATCTTTTTATCATAGCGTCCTGTGTGTCTGAAATAATGCCTTTGTCCAATTCTTTCCACTAGGCATTAATTTTGAATTTTTCATTTACTAAATATGGTAAATGTAACCTAAATTGGATGAAAAAGTTTATTTTCTCGCCGATGCTCTTCTCAATTTGAAATGGATAAAACCACATTTATCGAAGTACCATTTGAATGCAAAGTGGCTTCTTCTGTAAAATCAGATGTCTCTATATCAAAGGCCCCAGAAAAACGGATGACGAAGAACATACAAAGAAACTGATAATGTGAACAGATTGTTTCTGGTGTTGTTATACCTGTGTCTGAAATTTTAAGGTTTGAGAGATGAATATTTGGTGTTGCTATATATGGTTGATGAAATTGTTGGCCATTAATGCGTGGTTATATTTTATATTAGAACTTTATATCATATCCATTCTTAATTGCCACAAACAAAAACAAACTGGTTTAAACTTGAAATCGGGCATAATTTGTCGATTAGATGTCTATGCAAGTTCGACCAGGACAGTAGGGGATATTAATCACGTGACAGTAAGCAAAAATGTTTTGTTTTTACGGATCGGAACGAGGAACTGATAAACTAGATATGTCAATTTTACCATATTAAAACCGTGTGTCTTTATAAAACGGTAAATCTTTATTGATAATAGCGACTTAGTTCTCCAATGATTACATAAAAACAATTATATGAATAGCATTTCATCAGAAAGCAAAAATATATGGAGAAAAGTGGACGCACTGGTTAGGGTTAAGGTTATGGTGTTTTACGTCACCTTCAACAATATTTCATCAATATCGTGGCTGTCAGCTTTGTTAGTTGAGGAAACTAGAATACTGGAGAAAACCACTGACCTGTCGCAAGTCACTGGCAAACGTTATCATATAATGTTGTATTGGGTACACCTCGCCTGAGCGAGATTCGAACTCGGAACGTTAGTGGTGATATGCACTGATTCAAAGAAATATAGAGATTAAAATACATATAATGTACACGAGATTACCTTTAGTAACAAGATCAAATAACATTATTGACGTGTTCATTTGTAGAACGTACTGGTACAGGTTTTATTATTTATTTGTTGTAATTTACAGGTGCAAATCAAGACTATGTATTGGAAAGCAATATGGCCACTACCAAGCCTATCCTTACCACGGAAACATCAACTATTAATCCGAATACAACGAAACCAAAGACCACGACAACGTCCCACGCTACATCAACAAATTCGACATCAAGCCAAAAAACAACTACATCAATGACCCCGACAGCGTCCCACGCTACATCAACAAATTCGACATCAAGCCAAAAAACAACTACATTAACGACCCCGAGAACGTCCCGCGCTACGTCAGCAAAGTCGACGTCAAGCACAAAACCAACTACACTTAAACCGACAACAACAACAACAAAATCCAAATTCAGTGCTGGTAGTTTTGGTGGAGGAATCGCTGTCGGTATTGTCGTCACCATAGTTATCGTCGCCGTTGTCTACTTTTTAAAATGTAGGAAAAGTAGCGTTGAATACAACAAAATGTGAAACATGGTTTAATGAGGAAAATGAAATATGGGATTTTGCAATCTCATAATATGGAGATAAAACTACAATACATCGGGTCTTTCCGGCATAAACTTTCTAGTACGACTTTGGTACTTGTACTTGAAATATGGACAATCAAAACAATGAATTTCAATAGATACAATGTTCTTATTTCACGATTTTGGGTTCGGAGTTCGATTTCGTACTTGAGCGTTTGAAGATATGACATTACAATTAATACTATTTTGTGATAGATGAACTAATGTTAAAATCACCGAGAGCTTTTAATCGTGTCATTCCATCTGGAAGATAAGCTAAGCGTCTTATAAAAAAAATTGATGAATGTGATATTGACATTGATTTTGAGTACACAAATATATGTTGTTTGTATTATTTCCATATTATTATATGCCTTTACATTTGTTAGAATTAAACAAATATCCGTATTTAATGAGTTTGATTTTCTGAAATGAGGAAAGTAAGGATCATGGTTATGAATCGGCGTTTTTTTTGTTTTTTTTTTACAAAGAATAGTGTTGTTTTTATTTTGCTGCTTTTTTTTTCTTTTTTTTCCATTTTATTACAACAACGCTGCTCACCTGTGTCGGTTGGCATTTTATTCACAAGTGGAATACATATCTTGCATGATGGCATCATGTCACAAAGATAGCTTATGTGTAGTTTATGGTGTTTAGCGCCTCTTTCAACAATATTTCAGTTATATCGCAGCGGTAAGTTTTATTGGTGGATGAAACCGGAGTACACAGAGAAAACCACTGACCTGTCGCAAGTCACTCTTAAATTTTATCACATAATGTTGTATCGAGTACACAACGCCTTAGCTAAGGAAGGATTGGAACCATCAACCTGTGAATTTGATCGCCAACAGCAATACAGAACAAATATTTTAAAACCTGCACAAATTCACTTCCACTCAAAAACACTATACAGTAATAACAAAAATGACTGACAACATAAAAATAGACAGCAAACTAGCAGGGTCAGTGAAGGTTGGATAGCTAGGAAAATAGAATCTGTTAATTAAAGACCATTATTCTGAGAACAACAAATTAAGATAAAATGTGCATGCAATGTAGCCAGACAGGTAAAGTATTGTAGCGGGCTAGCTGGTGAAATAGATAGACCACAAGTTCTATTCTATCCCTTGATAGAATCCTCAAATATAACAAGATATAACTGATATAAACATATGGACAAAGTGATTCTATGTGTCGCTATATATGTCTCGCGTACGGTACTAACTTTCAGTACCGGGTCATTTAAACTTCACAAAGGCGAACGGAAAACATGGCAAAATTGATGGAAAACATGCTCAGTTATAAATAGTTTATTTTTATACTATATTTGATAATCCAATATTCAGCAATAAAACAATTATCCGGATCCTGAAACCTTACAGGATATGTGGATAAATACAAATTAACAAAACATATGTCTCCAGATACACTTATTGTACACAAACATGAATTGATGTCTCAATATTAGGTTTTAAGGTGTTTATGTAGTATTGTGTTTTGTAATTATATATCTGTTTAAACAGAATTGAGACCTGGTTTTTAGTTCTTATAATGGTTCGGCCTTTCAATGAGTAAAATCTATTACAATTGAAAGTGTTTACTGACTAAACACTAATACAGAGATTATGCAATATTTGTTTAATAGTTAATCATATACTGTTGATCTCAAAATTTACTCAGAGCAAACTGATACTCTATTAATTAATACTCTAACTAACAAATTGTATATAGCCTTATGAAGTGTTTAAGGATTAAACACTAGAATTTCAAGTTTCTTATATTATCTATTTAAATTTGGACAAGACGGGTACTAACTACCTCGCTAGTAATGTATGTCTTGAATTTCTAAAGAATTGAATATGTTACATAGTTTAACAAGACAGGTACTAACAATCTCGCTAGTAATGTATATTTTGAATTATTACAAGTTTATATCTATTTAAATTTGGACAAGACAAGTACTAACAACCTCGCTAGTAATGTATGTCTTGAATTTCTAAAGTATTGGTATTTTACATATAGTTTAGCAAGACAAGTACTAACAATCTCGCTAGTAATGTATGTCTTGAATTATTACAAGTTTATATCTATTTAAATTTGGACAAGACAAGTACTAACAACCTCGCTAGTAATGTATATCTTGAATTTCTAAAGTATTGGTATTCTACATATAGTTAACAAGACATTTACTAACAACCTCGCTAGTAACGTATGTCTTGAATTATTACAAGACAAAAGTTTATGTCTATTTAAATTTGGACAAGACAGGTACTAACAACCTCGCTAGTAATGTATGTCTTGAGATTCTAAATAGTGACTCATATTTTTGTATAACTGGAGATCAGTGACAAAATAATTATACTCGTAACCAATATAATTTCAATACCTCATATAGACAAAATTCTGGCTAAAACATTAACCTAAACCACTCAATTTATTAACTGAATTGGTTCTTCAATGCAAAACAAAATTAAACTAATTTGGTCAATTCTGAACTTTTCACTAAAATAACAAATAACTTCAACTTGAACATTTTGATTTTCACAAAAAGTTTGTAATGAATTATTAAAAAAGTGTATTTAAACCTTAATTTACTATTATCAGTCAAGAAAATATCTTACTTTGAATATTCAAAAAATTTAACACAATCCTGCTTTTGAAAATAATTTAACGTGACGTCTGCTTTCGAAAATAAATGAGCCTGAAATTAAATGAATGTGAAGTGACGTCAGTTTCAGCGTTACGTCGCTATTTATAGTTGCACAAAACTTTCTGTGCAGTGCACCAAAAATCTGGTGCAGGCTTGCACATTGAATATAAATGTATTAATCAATCAAAACAGTGTATCGATAAATCTTTGACCAATCAAAATAAGTGCACCAAAAGATGGTGCAGGCTTGTGCATGAAAGCCTAAATCAATAATCAATAATAAATAACGTATCTAATAATCTTGAACCAATCAGAAAAATCGATACATCAAATACTCAAAAGCGAATTATAACAATATATCATCAATTATGATAAAACAATAAATTATGTCCATTTTACATAAATATAAAATTCATCAAAACAAATTTCATCAATAGCAATTATGTAATATAACCTCTGAGTTCAAAAGTCAATAATGGCCGACGACGAGAAAGTGGAAGTGTTAGCCAACACAGAGATCGAAAAATTAACACGTTTAACTAAATACTATCGACTTCAGAATATGATTCTAGGAACAAATATGACGTAAAGAAACAATAGATATTTGTAAGTTAATATCTCATGCCCTAAGAAATGACAAATTTTATGAAACATGTGTTGATCTCTGTTTCGCTACAAGAAGGGGACATCTCAAAATACAAAATAACCACAATATTATCATCACCATGTGCTAATTAATATCAGCGGTAAACTTTATCACTTAATTCATTCTGAATTCGAATGAAACAATATTTCTGATTAATATACAGAAATGAATATCAACAATTGTGTTTTCTGACACATACAAGTAAATATACAAAATATAAAACCTACCCCCCTCCCCCAAATTGGACTCAAATGAAATGGCAGACCTCACAGTATTGTAATGAATCATATTCAACTGAAATCCACATTTAAGCTTTGAAAGCCATTTGTCAAAGTATTCATTAAATCTGCATTCGTTTTGAATAATTGATCACCTTTTCATCAATGACAAAAAGAATAAATACTCATAACATATGGAATTGTCATAAACTATATCATAGATCAAAGCGCACAGTGTCCAAGTGAGAAGTAAAGATGAAATAACAATGGTTCGGACACACAGCGCTTCGATAACTATTATCCCCCTTCTAACATGAATGGAATAACGACTACTGTATTCATAGATTTTATTGTTAATGTTGATTACAAGTTGTTAATTGAAGTATTAATTGATAATGAAAAGAAAAAGACGTACTATTATAGATGCTTAATAAAAACTATCAAATTTAGTGCGCACGACACGTTTCTAATGATGACTGACGTTTGAAGGGATGTTTGCTTTACTATTATAAATACTTCAACTGAGAGGAAGCCCGGGGAATGGAAATATGGCTTACTCATCATTGGTCCTGGCTGTAAAGAAGTGCCCCATGTCTGGAGAATGTCAGTTTGTTTGGTCTAATCGTTTATTGCAATTTAAAAGAACGCATGACCCTATTAACTATCTCCTCTGTACTTGTGACATTCGGACCATCCTTGCATCACAGCGCTACCTACCTATTACGTACATGATACATGTGATATATTGTATATTAAGTCTTGTTCTGATTATGATCATAGACGAAATACCTGTTGTGAAATAATATGTTCAGGGTTCCAAACACGATATGATCACATCTTGATAATGTTATAACCATAACTAGATACAGGTTAAGTCTTCAATGTCTAGGTTTTTATCGTTTATCATCAAACGTGATAACATACTAATCATAGAGAAGACCAGCCATCTTTCATTGACCTATGATACACTAACAGTGCCGGATAACCCATCAGGCACATTAGGCACTGTGCATAGGGCCTTCGAAAAATGAAGAATTACATGCAAAGAATTGTGTCTTCGTTTTAAATTTATATGAAAAAAAGAGAAAAAAAGAAGATAAAATAGTGCCTAGGGCATGTAAAGACCCTAATCTGGTCCTGGATGAATCTGCATTTGCTATACATAATGATACCTGTACCTTTCTCCCGATAACATCTAATTTGGTGCACAATTGTTTTATTATTGTTAAGAGAAACTTTTTTTCATTTTTTACTTGCTATGTTTTTCTCTTAATTTTATCCATTAGCAAACAGTTGGATAATCTCTCATGTTCATTTACATCCATATCCTTTCTTACCAATGTTACATACATTAGGGTGTGATATGAAATTGTGTCATGATGACGGGGTCAGGATATACACCAATTTGTCAATGTAATGTACTAGATTTTTACCATTTCCTATTTGAAATAACATGGTAATGCTGTGAATGCATACATATAAATTACATATTGAAACTACTAGCACAAACGTCAGCAAGGAATACAACTCCCACTCCCGCAGAATGAAGGAATACTCAAGTAAATGGAAAGATCCGGATACAATACAGCAGTATGAACATCAACGTAAAACAAAACAATACAACACGAACTCAAACTATAAACAAGCATAGCCAGGTCGGAGGGTTAGAAGAAGAGTTTGAAGATACCAAAGGGGTAATCAAAATCTGTAAATCGAAGAAGGATAGACATCACAATGGCCAAAAGAAAAACGAAGAAAGGACAAACAATGATCTACAAAGCATTGCACATAAAACTAAAGATCGAGTAACACGAACCCCACTAAAAACAGACGGTGAACACAAATGCTCCGTAAGGGTAAGTAGTTCCTGCTTCACAAGTAGAATCTCCTCTCTAATCAAATACACACGTTCTATTTTCCAAAGCCGGTTATAACTATTTCAAAGGGTAGTAATTTTGTATTCAATATGCCTCTAGCTCTTTCACTTTACTGTTGGAATCAAATATGTGCATTTTATGTTAATCATTTATTTTTGTTGAATATCTATTGAGACATATTTGACTGTGAGAGTATGGTACTTGAAAAATTCACAAAAACAAAAACTTTTCCCCTTTATTTACTATAGGACGTTCTATGTTTGTCATGGTTGGAAATTGGCTAATTTATATTACTTGATCTGTATACTCAGCGATTAATTTCAATATTAATAAACTAATGTTGAGGATAATGATTTCAAATTTGACCCTATAAAACTTTAACTTTTTTTCTTTGTAACAAATAATTTCTATAATATTTTTATAATGGGTAAATATGCGAGTCACAAAATTCCACTCTTGAATCATGAATCTCGGGTGAAAGTTTTAATGTATTTGTAGATATCTTCAACAACTGGAGGGCTACTTTATAAATATAACACCCGGTTCTAAGCTTACCACCCAGATGTATTGTTTGCTAACTTGATCTCGTCATGATTATAACTGATATATTGCTCACATGGCGTAAGCAACAATGAATCAATCAATCATTCATCCATTCATTGATTCATTCAATGAATCAATCAATCAACCAATCAGTTAATCAATCAATACAGCCGTATTCAAGATGATCGAAATAGTACCAGAATAACACACATCATAATAAGTCAAATTTAACTAATACAAACTCATTCAAAACCAACTTTCCAAAAGGGAATGAATGAATCAATCAATCAATACAGCCGTATTAAAGATGACCGAAATAACACACATCATAATAAGTCAAATTTAAGTAATACAAACTCATCCAAATGTGGAAGAGTCAATTTTGACAGTTGTAAATAATTTAATTTTTCATTTTTACTATGTTCATAAAATATATTTTTTTAAATAAAATATATTCATATAATTACTTTAATAATTTGTTTCATTTAATTATAATATTTAAAACCTCTTAATAATAAAATTAATAAGGTCTACAACTTTGTGTTATGTTTTGTATTCTAATTAGGGTTATGACCTAAGTTCACAAAGGTAACCCTGGTATGTATCTTGTCTTTGCATATTTGATTAGTTAAGGTCAGTTTGACCAGTTATTTCATTTCATTGGTTATTGTAGTCACCTGAATTTTTGGTGGGAAATTCTTTTGTTCTTTGAGACATTCTATTACTTTTTCATATCTTGGAAGGCAGACATATTGCCAACTACTATTCTTTTGGATCCAATTTTAGATGACTATTGAACTGATGATATTTCTATTTGACACCACTAACATTCATTAAGGTATTTATACTAAACTTACTAATTGTCTATAAAATAACTTTCTCAGTGAGATTGAGTTGATTGATTGACTGATTTATAAAACATATTAAATTGTGATAAACTTATTTTAACATATTAAATGCTATTAAAATGTGATAAACTTATAAAACATTAATTCCAATAAAATGTTAAAGGTTAAATGAAATAATATTTGGAACTATGAAATATGAGTTTAATATTGAGCATAATACTATTTTTACCATTAAAATATTAAAAAGGTGAGTTATTAACAATTCTATGTGTAAACTGTGTTTTGTGTAATTGTGCATGTTTTGAGCACAATAGTTATAAACCCATTTTTTTATATTCAGGTTGCCATGATATATTAAATACTGATGAACAGCTTGATCTGAGGTATATCCTGTATTTCAAGACCTTTGCACCCCAGTGTGAGGTAAAGATAATTGTTTTTATAGTTTTGCTTATTGATGCTAATTATGCTACTTTTTATTTTACTTTATTATAATGTTGAGCTTATGCTTATTTTTGCTTCGCTTATGTTTATGTTTTGTTATTATTTTGTTTCGTATTACAATGTTTAGTTTATTCTTATTTTTGTTATTATTTTGTTTGGTTCATGTGAAACCATTATTGTACATGTAATACCACTTGTTTAATGTTTGTAAATGTCCATGGGAACCATGAGCAGGTATATAAATCATTTATAGAGAATAAATATTTTGTTAGAATAATGGAATAGAAACTTGTAATATTTGTAATTTACTTTATTCCAATGGATAAATTATCAAGAGTTATCTTTCTTGATCCATTATTTATATATTTTATATTGTCATTACAGGGTATTTTATATGGAAATATGAATTCCAACTGCAATAAATGTTAGAACTCACTACGTCTTGTTATAATATTCCACTGAGAATCGACACGATGACACAAAACCAACTTTCCAAAAGGTAAATGTATCATGCCGTGTGTGTGTGGACGGTAATATTGTCAAATTCAAGCTCCCTAAATTGAGAATTTAGCTTGTATTTATTTAACCAGCTAAATTCTCAGTTTCGGAAATTAATTTCCCTTTACTGACAACTAAAATATTTTTGTTGTGCAAGGTTGGTTTTGTTCTTCTAGATTAAATATTGTTTATCTTATATAATGCTGCCGAGCCGCAGTCATCATAAATATGTTGAGATAAGAATTGGCATCATTAAAAACACGTCTGTTCAGAAATAATTTATCTTAACCACTCCAACATAACAAGTTGCATAACATACAAATCAGACTCCGGATTACAACCGATCGGATGATTGATTGATTGATTGATTGGTGATTAGCGTCCAGCGAGCAATTTTTCAGCTATATTTAGGACGAGAACATTAAAAAATTTAAACGCCACGGGACTCGAAACAAGGAAAGGTGATGGGTAGGGACGGATAATTTAGCCAGTGCAACAGGTCCCCTATGGACAACTCATCATGAGCATAATGCTCATAATGAGCTGTTACACTGGGTTCTTTGACGTGCGAAGAGGGTGGCAATCTCTCAACACGGGACCTCGGTTTCATTTACGTCTCCTCCGAAGGATGGGTTGGTTGTAAATATATACATCCCGCACAACCGACGGACGCCCCTTCAAGCCGAAGAAGCTCTCGGTCCCATTTCTATTCTCCGAGGTTCCCGCGGGGTTAACCCCTTTTAGAGGACTAGTGCCTCTAGGGCGGAGAAACCTGGTGCCTATTCTACCCCCGGCACACCCTCTTGGAGGGGGGCAACCGATCGGAATTCACAATTTATCATATTACGCCAAAATAAAGATAACTCTAACTATGAAATGACCAAGCGTCTTGACCATACCAAATATGAGATATTACACCTCCCGCACAAAATAAACAAACCCTGTTTGCTTCCAATGGTCAAGGCGTTTGCAACCATACACATATGCAAAAACACATTCCTACTTAATACGAAATCTATTCACCAGGCCTGTAAAAACATCTACTAGTGTACTACAATACATTTAAGTATACATACATGAAATTCAGAGCTAATTTAACATGATGAACCAGTAGAGACCCAGGCTCCTGGAAATGGAAAAATACAATTAAGACAACATAGCACGCATATGTTATTTCAAAAGAATTTGTTACCATTTAATTAATTTAAGGGGTTATTTCTGGTATTAAACATCGACGTTATGCAGACTCTATTCGCAAGTAAATGGTTAACTCTTTCATGCATGTATATTCTACACAGCTACTTGTTTTTGTTCGTTTCATTGGCGGTGATACAGGCAATTTATATCGAAATGGTTTTTTGTAAAGAGTCAATGTCAGTCCCCATTTCCTCTTTCCTTTGAATCCTGGCATCTCCTGAAAGTGGACAGAGTATTTATCAGTTTTATGTTTAAAAGTGTCAATTTATCAATTTTGCAGAAAACAATTAGCAAAACTAGCAAATCTCCTCAGGCATTCGCAATGTGCTCTATCAGAATCGATCTCCTCAAGCAGGAAAAGGAGAACATTTACAGTTTGTAGATTTATCTAGACTTCAATTTACTTCTGACGAATCGGAATTTATCCCCGATTACATTTAGACTCCCACGATGAAAAAATATTGAAAATATAACTTGCATCTTTGTCAAGAACAACTTAGAAATGTAAGAGTGTCACAATTTTCGTCATGTTTTTCGTGGGACGATTGATTTTGCAAGAGTTATACTTCATATACAACAATAAACTAAACATGTTTCTAATCATGAAAGCATTCGCCACAGCATAGCATTCTCTGATTTTGCAATATTGGAGTAGCAAAAAAGCCAATTTCAATTTTTGACATATACATACCTTTCGAAGCGTCTTCGTGAATTCTCGTCCACCAAAACCGAAAGTTATCCTCACGAATTTCTTTGCAGAACCGACTGTTCTGCTTGTGAGGATTACCAGCCGTGCTTTTACTGTATTCCAGTCAAGACCAGAACTAAGTCCATTGTACCAGGTGAGCGCAGGCCCTTGAGGATGAAAGTGAAGTGCTGCAAGTTTTCGGGTACATTCTCATCAAGTTCATGTAGAGTTGCGAAAGATTCAAATTCCTTCATAAATTTAAAGCCATTATCCTTTGGATAACTGGGAAACTTTTTGCAAGATGCTAATTTATCCATTATGTTGGATGCTTTGCTAGATTTCTTTGAAACTTTAGATAAATCCAAACCTAAATCTTGAACTATTGCTAAAGGTGGTGGTGAAGCTTGTACAACAGGAGAAAGTTGTAAATTTGGTTGAAGTGTTTAAATATTTGGACCAGTAAGATATTTTTGAACAAAATTGTCAGTTGTAGTATTAATTGGTGTATATTTCGGATTTATATACAAATCTACTTCACTATCGGGATCAGATTCGTAATCAATATCCTTAAACATATAAATAGACCAAGAATTAAAGTTCAACACCTCGTCATATTTATAACTTTATGGGAAATGCAACCCTTTCCTCTAGTTGTATGACAAATATGTAAATTTACAAATAAAATGTTCGTTTCAATGTTAAATGAATATTAACTCATGTCAACCCACGTGTGCATCAGGTGCCCGCCATCTTTTTGGGAACAAGGGGGACAGTGTATCAAACCTGATGAATTGTCTGGGATTTTGCCGATTGATTTATAAAATAATGTTTTGTTGTCTCTAAGCTTTGCGTTACTCCACCATATAATGCTGCCCAGCTGCAGTCATCATAAATATCTTGAGATAATAATTGGCATCATTAAAAACACGTCTGTTCAGAAATACTCTATTTTAACCGCTCCAACATAACATACAAATCAGACTTCGGATTACCACCGATCGGAGTTCACAATTTATCGTATTACGCCAAAAAGAAAGATAACACTAACTATGAAATGACCAAACGTCTTGACCATACCAAATATGAGATATTACACTTATTTTTTGTTTGTGTATCTAATATATGGGGAGGAATTTCTTAAAATATTTTGGGATCCGCAGTCAAAGTGGGTGAGATACATGATAATTTAATGGACTCAGACTCCATGATCAGAGACACGTAAACACTGGTGTGACTCGGGATTCATTTAAGGTCGACATAGCCAGCAATGACTTTATCGTGTAAAAACTAGATGAAGGCAACAATAATATTATCGGCTGTTTTGACAAAAAACATAAAATAACTAATGTAAGGGTATCACCCTTTGAAGGTACAAAGATGGTTTTTATGTAAGTGTCGATCTGATATTGTTATTTCAATGGTGACATCGTAGCGTGGTATTTTGTAATATTTATTTTATTATTAGATACTAAGCAAAAAGTGAAGCTCATGTGACGTTAAAATATTTAAAATACACATACTATGCAACGCTCTTCCTCATTCATGTATAGTGTTACATATTTTCGGAAAACCCATTTATAACCTCATACCATTTCTCATTTTAACATTATGGCTTGTGGGACAATGTTTAAGTTTTTAATTATTGCGTTTTTATCACAGGCTTTTTGTATACATATGAAAGGTAAGAACAAATATAAATACACAAATATATATTTTTTTTAATTAGATTAATTGAATAATTACACCTTATATAAGAATGCTGGATTCTGATTGGTTAATAGCCGTGATCTTTTCTACAACTTCAGGCCTTGCATTGTGAATTTGCAGAATTTTTACTTGTATTTGCATAATAATTAATCTTTTCTTCATGGTATTTGCAAAATCGTATTTGCCGTTTTTACCCTTCACCGAGACGCTTGTAACAAAATTTGTGAAACGTTTTCAGTTGTGCGTTTTATGCAACCTCATTCGGATTGGCACGGGAATTTCTCCTCTCTCGACTGGTATTTTTCGTAAATACCTCTCCCAAACATGATATATCTGTATAAAATACATTCGTGTTTTCATGAACGACCAGTTCGTATTCTGCATGGGTTGCTCTTTTAGTCGACCACTTAAAATTAAATACAATCTCGTTTCATATCACTTTGTAATGTACAACAGGACAAGGGAAAGAAAGAAGACCCATTTACACACAACCAGCGACATAAACTATATTCGTTATCAACAATATTGTAAAATAATCTGGCGTCCACTATTCTTTCTTCATAAAAAGTTGTCGATGTCGTTTATCTGGGGTATATTATGAACAGTATGACCACTGCATAGAAACTGGTGTGTCTCTAGAGTTTTTCCGATTCAAAAATAATTCTTTTAACCCTTTTATCATAGTGTCCTGTGTGTCCGAAATAATGTTTTTGTCCAATTCTCTCCATTAGGCATTAATTTTGAATTTTTCATTTACTAAATATGGTAAATGTAACCTAAATTGGATGAACAAGTTTATTTTCTCGCCGATGCTCTTCTCAATTTGAAATGGATAAAACCACATTTGTCGAAGCACTCATTTGAGTGCAAAGTGTCTTCTTCTGTAAAATCAGATGTCTATATACCAAAGGGTCCCATTAAAACGGATAAAGAAGAACATACAAAAAGACTGTAAATGTGAACAGATTGTTTCTGGTGTTGACATACCTGTGTCTGAAATTTTAAGGTTTGAGAGATGAATGTTTGGTGTTGTTATATATGGTTGATGAAATTGTTGGCCATTAATGCTTAATCATATTTTCAATTACCGGTAGAACATTATATCATAGCGATTATTAATTGCCACAAGCAAAAACAAACTGGTTTAAACTTGAAATCGGGCATAATTTGTCGATTAGATGTCTATACAAGGTCGAAGAGGACAGTAATGGATATAAGTCACATGGCAGTTAGCACAAATGGGTTTTTTTTCGGATCGGAACAAGGACCGGAGAAATTATATATGGCAATCTTACCATATTAAAACAGGGTTTCTTTATAAAAAGACAAATCTTTATTGATAACAGCTACTTACTTCTCCAATGATTGCATAAAAACAATTACATGAATGGCATTTCCTCAGAAAGCAAAAACATATGGAGAAAAGTGGACGCACTGGTTAGGGTTAAGTTTATGATGCTTAACGTCACCTTCAACAATATTTCATCAATATCGTGGCTGTCAGTTTTATTAGTTGAGGAAACTAAGAGTACCCGGAGAAAACCACTGACCCATCGCAAGTCACCGGCAAAAGTTATCATATAATGTTGTATCGAGTACATCTCGCCTGAGCGAGATTCGAACTCGGAACGTTAGTGGCGATATGCACTGATTACATAGGTATCTGTAAATCTAACCACCATACCATCATTAATGATCAAACTCTCGCCCACTCGTTTAATCCTTATGCGTACCTCGGTCACTCGTGGTCTTATTTTGACATTCAAATTCTAAGATTAGCTATACCATATTTATTTGTTGTAATTTGCAGTTGCCTATCAAGACTATGTATCGGAAAGCAATATGACCAGCATGTCACCAATTAGGACATCGACATCTTCCAATATGACTACTACCAACCCTAAGGTTACCACGGAAGAACCAAAGAACACGACAACTACACTTAAGCCGACAACAACAACAACAACTACAAAATCCAAATTCAGTGCTGTTAGTTTTGGTGGAGGAATCGCTGTCGGTATTGCCACCACCATTGTTATCGTCGCCGTTGTCTACTTTTTAAAATATAGGAAACGTAGCGTTGAATATCAAACCATGTGAAACATGGTTTAATGAGGTAAATGAAATTTCGGATTTTGCAATCTCATAATATGGAGATAAAACTACAATACATCGGGTCTTTCCGGCATAAACTTTCTAGTACGACTTTTGTACTTGTACTTGAAATACAGAAAATCAGAACAATGTATTAAATAGATACAATGTTCTTATTTGAGGATTGTGTACTTGAACCTTTTAAGATCATACGGTCTGACAATGCGATTAATAATATCTTGTATACTGATGAAATAATGTTAAAATCACCGAGTAATTTTGAGATCGTTCTTGAAAGCGTGTCATTCCACCAGGAAGATAAGCTAAGCCTCTTAACAGAAATTTCGATAAATGTGATATTAACATTGATTTTGAGTACACATATATATGTTGGTTGTATTATTTCCATATTTTTATATGCTTTTACACGTGTTGAAATAAAAACAAATATTCGTATTTTATGAGTTAATTTACTGAAAAGAGGAAATTAAGGATCAGTGTTATGACTCGGTGTTCTTTACATAGTATGGTGTTGTTTTATTGCATTGTTTTTCATGTTATTACAACAACGCTGTTCACCTGTGTTGGTTGGCATTTTATTACAACAACTCTGTTCACCTGTGTTGGTTGGCATTTTATTACAACAACTCTGTTCACCTGTGTTGGTTGGCATTTTATTACACCAACTCTGTTCAACTGTGTTGGTTGGCATTTTATTACAACAACGCTGCTCAAATGAGTTGGTTGGGATTTTATTACAACAACGCTGTTCACCTGTGTTGGTTGGCATTTTATTACAACACTGTTCACCTGTGTTGGTTGGCAATTTATCACAACACCGCTGTTCACCTGTGTTGTTTGGCATTTTATTAAAACAACGCTGCTCAAATGTGTAGGTTGGAATTTTATTACAACAACGCTGTTCACCTGTGCTGGTTGGCATTTTATTACAATAACGCTGTTCACCTGTGTTGGTTGGCATTTTATTACAACAACGCTGTTCACCTGTTGGTTGTCATTTTATTACAATAACGCCGATCGCCTGTGTTGGTTGGCATTTCATTACAACAAGGCTGATCGCCTGTGTTGGTTGGCATTTTATTACAACAACGCTGATCGCCTGTATTGGTTGGCATTTCATTACAACAACGCTGCTCGCCTGTGCTGGTTGGCATTTTATTACAACAACGCTGCTCGCCTGTGTTGGTTGGCATTTTATTACAACAACGCTGCTCGCCTGTGTTGTTTGGCATTTTATTACAGCAACGATGCTCGCCTGTGTTGGTTGGCATTTTATTACAACAACGCTGCTCACCTGTGTTCGTTGGCATTTTATTACAACGCTGCTCGCCTGTGTTCGTTGGTATTTTATTACAACGACGCTATTCACCTGTGTTGGTTGGCATTTTATTACAACAAAGCTGTTCGCCTGTGTTGGTTGGTATTTTATTACAACAACACTGCTCACCTGTGTTGGTTTGCATTTTATTGCAACAACGCTGCACACCTGTGTTGATTGGCATTTTACTACAACGCCGCTGCTCACCTGTGTTGGTTGGCATTTTATTCACACGTGGAATACATATCTTGCATGATCCCACAATGTCACAAAGATAGCTTATGGTTGGTTTATGGTGCTTAGCGCCTCTTTCAACAATATTTCAATTATATCGTGGCGGTTACTTTTATTGGTGGAAGAATCCGGAGTACACGGAGAAAGCCACCGACCTGTCGCAAGTCAGTCAAATTTTATCACATATTGTTGTATCGAGTACACATCGCCTTAGCGAAGGAATGTTTGGAACCATAAATCTAGGTTAAAACCGATCCTTTTTTTTTATACAATGTATATAAGAGTGCATGTATCAAGCCTGACGAGTGAGAGGGAATGTGTTAGAAGTATCGATTGTGTCTTTGTTTCTGTGATATTCCTATTAGATTTTGCAACTTTTCTGATTGTGAAAATGTTTTTTGTTTTTCATATATCTACACACGAAACGTGTTTTTACATTGTACCTCTCTATTATGACAAGAGCTTTAATCTACTAATAAACTGCCACATATTCCAAGTCAATACAAACAAAAACGTAGCAATATACTTATTATATATTTGCTGGGTCTTCTTGGGGTGATCCATTAACACTTAACAACATCTAGTGTCTGGTCACGTTAGTTGTGAGATTTTATGAGAAAAATCATTAAGGATCACACATGTAGTTGCTGACCCACATACACATAGGCGTTATGCAGTTCAGTACGCAAATTTGATCAGCAGCTATTACTGCAGTGACAAAGTGAGAAAAAGTGGCATATTAAAGGAGTTTAATTTCACTTCATACTATACGACTGAAAATATGGCATATGAAAAACAAAATGCCTCCTCTTGCAATTTTGACTTCTCGTCAAAAATTCTTATGGCGCCATTTTTGGGAATTCGACTTTTAGTTACGATATTTCATATAAAATAGAATAGAACATGCAGCTAGATAAATTGATTCGCATTTTAATACTGCGCTGAAAATATATTTTATGTTACCAAATGCAAATTCAATAAACCCTATATCATTCATAATGTATGAAAAATAGTTTTTTTAATATTTTGTTAGAAAATTATATCTAAAGAAAACGTGAAATGTCGCTTTATTTTTTAGTCCCACTATGTTTCAATTCTATTTAATATAAAACAAGTGTGGACACAGAAATGTGCTGTCCAAAAGGCAAGTGTGGATGTCAATATTTCATATTATTAACTTTAAAAAAAAAAAAAATTCGTGGACACAGGGGTCCTGGATTTTTTAATAAAAATCTAATCCTGGATTATTATTTTTGCTTAAAATCCGGTGTTTTTATTTCAAATTTTCATCATAGCCCCACCCCCCCCCCCCCCTCCCAAGGGATATAAAATTGTATCATTAATAATAAATTAATAAATAATAAATTCAGATTTTCTGTTTAAAATAAATCTCATTTAGAAAACCAACAAATATTTTTTTTATTTTTCTCTTTAAACTGTCGAAACATAACATATATTTAACTGTAAAATTCACAAATAAAATTCACCCCCCCCTTTTTTTCCCTTTTTTCTTGTTTAAATCAATGATCAACAATATTCCAGAATCAAACAAATGAATAAATATCACATAGATTTCTTTTACATGCATCTTTTTACCATGCGTTGTCAGTGTGTTTTAAATCGGCCATCCAATCAGGACGCTCATTATGCTTGTCCAAGATAAAAAATACATCGCTAAAATTACCTGTGGGTGTTTCCCCACCTTAACTCGTAAATTTACATAGAAATCGGAGATATTTCGTCATAAATTTTCACACATGGTTTTGTCTATCATATATCTTGAAGACAAACATAAAATTTTATTGCATTTATCAATATTTTATGAGTATCAACAGTTTGTTCAACACCGTATCTGTTTCTCGATACAGCCGCCCGATTAGTGGCCCGTGACCCAGATTAGCTCGTTCCACCAGTTTTTTCTTAATAATGTTGTTTAATTATCTATGGCATTGTTAAAAAATTTACATACTATAAGCATTTGATGTATTATCTCAACACTTATCAACATTAAAATGGTATTACCGCCCTCAAAATCATTTTCGGAGACGATCAAAAATCCACTACAAAATCCAAAATCCTGGATTTAAGACTTCTTCCGGAATCTCATTACCACCCGACTCGATCCGTAATTTACGGTCACTATTTTTAGCTTGATCAGTCGAGTGCACCAAAACGTCGAATTCATCCTGCTTAATATCTCTTTTTTTATTTTTATTCATCTGTATTTCCGGTGTTAATAGGTTTTTGTGAGTTGTCCGCGAAGCTTTGAAGAGGTTGAAAGATTTTATAATCATAATTAAACGAAAGATTAGATTAAAGATAGTTATAATTATAATAATAGGTGTGTATAATTTTTGAAACACGATAAAATATCAGATTAGGTTCTGAAGAAAATTTGGAAAATGTCAATTAAAATTATATCCCAGTTGTTCAAAGTAGCCTAAGCTGTGGATTAACTTCGAGAAATGTATAATTTGTCAGAGAAATTGTGATGAGGAAGTTAATATATTCACTCACAACAACAAATCACGCTTTCTGAGCTCAGATGAAATTTGCAATAAATGTATAGATGAGTATGGATCTTTGGATCAAATACAAGCTGGTGATATCCAAATGGCTTACCACAGAAGGTGTTGTAAGTCGTACACTAGCAAGCATAACATTGCCGTCTATGTCAGCAGAAAATGTGGTACAACGGGCTCCAATCAGGACAATACTGCCTTTACTATTCTAACCCGCTCACAGTCTGGTCCCATCGATTGGAATGTTTGTATCTTTTGTAACAATAAAACGTACAAAAATGCTAAAACTCTAAGGAAAATAGAGTCCATTGAAAGAATAAGTCGTATTCTGGACGCACCAAATCATTACTCTGATTCGAATATGACTCACAAGACCAATCTGGAACATGTTAAAGAAAGAGCGAAATCCAAAGAACCAACTAATAATCTCATTCACAGTATTGCCAAAATCATTCGTAATGATATTGTGAAAGTGAAATTTTCTACCGAAGATGACCCAACACCAGCGGATACATCTCGCAGCCATTGATTTCATTCTATGCCTAATTGCTTAATAAAATTACTTAATTGGGTTACAAATGACAAGGCTTTCAATGCTGGTGACAATACTCCTGAAACGCAGAGAGATGGCTTGAGAAAATGCCAGGAACAAATTGAATATATAATGGCCATCAGTCGTAATATGCTTACGCATATTTATCTTGCCCTCGCCATACAAGTATATCGCGAGTTTGATTTTTTCTAAATTCAGAAACTCCTGAATAGCAATGGGTTGTGTTCAAGTTACACAGAACTGCATAGATTCCCAACAAGTGTAGCAAACCATGAAAATGAACATATCAATGGCGATCGTTACATTCCTTCTGGGATTCGTCCCATAGCTCAAGGTGGTCATCTGATTCAAGAGGGTTCTGATAACATTGACATTAACGCAGAAACAGTAACCGGAAAGAACACTTTCCACTCTCTATCAAGAGCTGCACAGTCATGTTAAGATTGTCCATCAATTGAAAATCCAAAAAAAGACGTGTTTTAATTTTTGGCTCAATACACGCGAAAATGCATTAATTTTACTCATTTAAGCCATAAACCAATACAATTATGTGTGATCTACTCAAAATGAAAAATAATAATATTAGGAATCAATCACAGAGGTCACGTGATCACATTAAAGAGAAAGTAGCATCGTGATCACTAAAACTGAGCAGAACAACGGCATAACGATGTGCAATACAATGTTCAATGAATAGTCCGTTGACTGTTGAAATATTTCCAATAATGTTCTATTGCATTTCTTTTTTAAATTTGATAAACAAATGCTAAAAAACGTTTATATTAAAACACTTTATAAAGGACGTATAATTTTTGTAATATCGATTGCGAACGTGTAAATATTCCGGATAAGTTACGTCACAGTAAACGTCATGTAATACAATCGTCGTTTTCATTTTCATTTAGTATTCAGCGTAGTAACAATTTTCCTTAAATACATGTTTTATAGATGTGCATTAAAAGCTTCCTTCTTCACAAATTAATTTGTATTGTTTATCTGCTGAAATATCTAAACAACAATGTTACCGTAGCATTTTACATGTGTAGACCCTCTCTACTGCTTTTTGGATAATAACAATAGAAGCAGGGCCGTCTTAGCAGCATCACGGACGCCCAGGAAAAGCATTGCACTGGGGCCCATACCTACACAACCACTCATAGGAATAAAACTGTAAATGTATATAAAATTATACATATATTGTATTGGTATTTCCAACAAAGTCAGTGTTTAAACATTAGAAAAATATACAGTACACAACATGGGACCCCTATGCTCGTAGGCCCCCGGGCAACTGCCCCATGTGCACATGCGTTAAGACGGCACTGAATACACACCTCTCTTACATCCCTTCAATGTTAATGTTAAAGATTTACACACCACGCTGGACGCAATGTGATGATAATACCTTACATGACCCTTTGGGTCTGGTCATGGTGAGGTAACCGTTGATCCATGTGCGTTTTGTATAAACATGTACTATATATGCACGCGCTACCAAATAGTCCCAAAACTTGATAACGTAAAATAACTAAAGCATTTGGTTTTGCAGTTTTTAAGAAAAAGATTAAATATTAATATGAAAAGTTATGGATAACAGACGACGGACACTAAATGATAATACTTCACTTGGCCGTTTTGGCCAGTTGAACTTACAAACATGCTTAATTTCAAATAGGTAAACATCATTAAAATATTCAAAAACCACAAGAAATAAGGTTTGGTAAATAAGTAATGAAGTGAGTGATTGTTGTTTAACGCCAAGATAGCAATATGAAGAACTTGATATTTCCAAGAACTCTGGTAAACCTTACAAAAATACTAATTTTGACAAAGAAAACATTTTGGCAAATCACAAGTCATTCATGCCATCACTGAATATTAAATGAAGAAAATAGTGAATTATCTACTTTACATTGGATACCAAAATTTCAGAAGAATCAATATTTAGACAGGTATATTCTCGGTTCTTCTACTTGTTCAACAAAAGAACTATCTATAACTATGACTAAAATTGTGCATGTAGTCACAGGAGGACTATTATCATACTGTGACAAAGTATATTCACGTGGTAACATCAATAAAAAGCACCGCATCAGTGGCGTAATGGTTAGCGTGCTCGCCTTGAATGCGGTAGATCATGGGTTCGAGCCCCAGTCGGGTCAATCCAAGGACTATAACATTGGTATTTGTTGCTTCTCCGCTAAGCACGCAGCATTACGGAGAAAGAGCAAAGATTGGTTGGCTCGGAATCAGAATAATGTGTCCGAATGGAGTGACATTTCTACCCGCGGACTGTTTTTTCAGTGAGCTAGCACTATAAAAATCCAACTCTGCGTGTTGGTCTAGAACAAAGCGGACCTCATCATCATCTCATTGACAATTAACTTGTTCTCGCCATAATATAGCTGGAAAAATTGCTGAATTGGCATTAAACAACAATCACTCACTCACTCAATCAATCAAAAGTGGATACTGAAAGAAGAGGATAATTTTAATTCTCCAAAATTTCATCTAGCCAAATATTTGACTTTTTTACCTTTTACACTTTCATTTCCTCTTTAAAGTAAATTATTCACAGCGCATTTTACTTTAAAAAATGGTGGGAACGTTACAAGTTTATAGTATTGGGTCACGAATTAACTTATTTTGTCAAGCACGAAACGAAAGGTGAAAAATGCTACACATAAAATGAAGTCATCAAAATGTTGGAGTTCCTTATCGATAGCATATATTTGTCGAGTTCGAATGGCACATTTTTCAACAAATCATAGCTAGGCACCCCTATGGGAACAAACTTGCCCCTCTCCTCTCCAACATTTTCTATACTCCTAAGAGTCGGAGTTTATGCAAAAACTTATCAAAGACAAAAAAAAAGTAGAGAGGCTTAAAGCCTTTATTCTCACTTCCAGGTATATTGATGATGTTCTGCCAATTAGGAATACGAACTTTACTAACTTGATTCCATTAATAGAGATTTCTCGAAAACTAACGAAGGAACGTATCTTCCCGTAACATAACGAAACAAAGTTAATTTACGTAAAGATCTTTTGAGGGAGACCTTATTGTAACATTTGTATTCAATTGTTCATCGAGTGTAAGTGATTAGATATATATTTTTTTCATTTCGGTGTTTAAAACAGTTAAAAATTAATATCACTGGCCAAATAATGGTTTCACAGTGACATTGCAGTCTGCATACAAAATACACATTTTCCTCAAACGCTATTTATAGATATATTTCAAGGAGGGGTGCTTTTCAATTTTTTTTTTTTTTTTTTTTAATATTTCGGATTTAAATTTTCGCACAAATAAATAATTTTGCCAGACTTGGGAGAAAAAAAAATAATCTGACTAAGGAAAATCAAGCAGCATAACAGTTATCTAAAACTGGATATTGAATGGAACATTTCTGATTCCATATGTAAAGAAGAATAAATGATTCCATTCTCCCAAAACTTGTCTGTCCCATGGTAAAACAATAACCCCTTTTATGTTTATTTATATCTTATCGGCGATGGTCGCCCGACCATTGAGCGATTGTCGTGCGATTTTCGCTTTCTATTGTTTTTATTAAATAAGAGAAATGCCATAGAAAAATCTACTGTATACTAGTTTAACCCCGTCACTTTTTATTGAAGTACCTGAGCAAAGCCAGGAGGGGTAATTTATATGTGTGTTAGGGATATCGAATTTACATATTTCTACGATTTTTCTATTGAATGCTGGAACAGTTCAGACAGTGTGATATATATTTTTTCATTTTAATATAGATTATGAAAAAAAAACAGTTGAGTTGCAATTGTTAAAAATAAAATATGGTTGTGATCCGTCTTCCGTAATTAAAATCGTCAAAATGAAATACAACCGCATTGATATCAAATGTTTCAACCTCATTTAAAATATATCATGAAATTCTTTCATATTTGTACGTCACGTTAACGATCTTTTATTACAACACTGTTTCACTCAAACGTACATTTTTTCCTGTTCTAGTTAAAGGCCTTCATCAAACAGAATCTTTTATAGTACTGCAAATTATTTCTGTAGGCCTTCTAGTTTTCGAGTTTAATGTACCGAGATAACATACGGCTAAAAATGAGTTCAAAGCATAGATAAATGTTTGTATTTTCATATTTGTTTGTTCGTACGATGTTTCTGTGGTCACATTTTTAGTTATCTAGGTGTTATCATAGGTACCCCTTCAAATACAAACATTTAGTAGCTATTTTCAAATACGACTTATTCCATTTTATCAACATTCGTGAACATGTGTAGCATTATTTTTCGAAAGACGAAACATAAAATATTAACACCAGATAGTACAAATCTGTTGATAATGATTCTTTTTAAAGATTTAGAATAATAAATTTTGTTATTTTTCTATGCATTTTGTTACATAATTTTTATTGATAATCTGAACAATTGTTATGAAATTGCGCTTTGTTATAATAAAAAGACAATTATATGTTGTAACGCTGCTCTGTGTCAAATTTCACAATTTTATACAGTGTTATTTAGAAATAAATAAAAAAAAAAACTCTACCTACAAAGGCGACTATTAATGCGGAAAATTTACCAATCCGATAATTGATAGGAGTGTTACTGTGTTCGGTCACTAAATAGGACAATTGACTCGATAAATGAGTTTTTGAAACGTCGTGTCATAAGCAGATATTGACGACTAGTTATATTTACTTGTTATTTTATGATAAATTAAATGCATTTGAGGTCAACGTGTCCTTCACTTTAGTAACTTTTGTTGTAAATAGTTTGTTTAACTTGTTATTATTTTCGACTGTTTGTAATACACAAACCGAACCCTTGGGATACGATATTTTCCGGTTTTTACTGGTATTTTGTAAATAACTGATTTGTTTCTATTTTTCGGTTTTCTTTGTTTTTATTTTGTTAGAGAAATAGAGAGTTGGTATTAAGTTGATTTTGTTTCAAAATGTGATCAGTTCTGAGCTACGAAGTTTTACACAAATTTTGTGTACATATTGAATTTGTTAATTTGTGTTCTTCATATATTATATTGGTTATTAGTTTTGACAACCAAGTTTATTAAGATATTATGGCTAGTTTTGAGAGTCCAGTAAAACTCGACCCCTCTAACCCTAAAAAGAAAAGAGAAAACATTTCATGGGACAAATGCATCGTTTGTCAACGCATTTCACTTGAGCAGAGAGTAAATATGAGAGATGTTGGGAAGAGCAGTTTTGTAGAGGCAATGTCTACACGCAAAGATTCCGTTTTTGAGAAAGTGATTCAAGAATTGACTTGCCTCGAAAACGTATATTCTACCGATCTGAAGATTGTTTATCATCTATCTTGTTTTCGATCTTATACGAGTAAACGAAATTGTCGAGTGTTTAAAGTTGAGCATAATCTTCTTCTTCTTCTTCCAGATACTGAGATTACTCTTCATAGAGTGTTATACTCAGGTGCATGCTGCGGGCAAGACTACAAACTCATAGAGTGCTATGTACAACTAAAACAAAAACGTGACTGCTGTATATTTACATAGTCTGGACTCCCAGCTGGTACCCTGTGAGTGTGTCCAGCTGGTTCCTGAAACCTTCTAGTGAGGTGGCACAGGCGACGTGTGGAGGTAGTCTGTTCCAGTCACCAATGGTTCGTGGCAAGATTGAATATTTATAAACGTCTTTCCTCACGTTTGGGGGACGAAACTTGTGCTCTCCTCTGGTTCTGGTATCACCAGGCACTAAGTAAGTCTCTGCAGGGATAGCCACTAGTCCATGTTGGATCTTATACAGGCGGACTAGTCTGATCTTTATTCTTCTAACCTCCCATTGTAGTTGTTGGACCATCTGTGTCACGCTACCAGGATGTCGGTCGTGGTAATTCCTGGTTACAAATCTGGCTGCCCGTCTTTGTACTTTCTCGACTTGTTGGATGTTTCCTGAGTTCCATGGGTCCCATGTTGAGCAGGCATATTCCAAGGTTGGTCTTACTAGTCCTTGATATGCTGCTGTTCTGGCTGAAGATTTGCAACCACTCATATTACGTCTTAGGAAACCCAGTGTTCTATTAACCAAATTTACCCACATTAGTGTTAAATTCAAAAGATCTAAATTTTAATGTTTCATTCCGATATTTCTGGCAGCAGTGGTCCACTATGGCTTGGTGATTGGAAGTACATGTATCAAATTGGCAGTAGTAACACTTGTACCCATAGATAAAAGAAATATTGCACAATGAAATGGAAAAGATTATAACAATTTAATAGCAAATAAGGCAATCGGGTATTTTAAGGCAAGATTGATCATATGAAATAAGAAGATGTACATTAAAGACCACAAACGGAAATGAACTTCAATAATATTATTAATAAGCATATCTATAATGATGGAGACCATTACTAAACAAAAAAGACCATTCCTTTGCTTGAAAGTCCATTCCTACACCCATAAAATGAGACCATTCCCATACATTTTTGTCATGGTTTTGTCGTGACCGTTCCGTGACGTAAACAAAATTTTCCTACATGTTTTAAGAGGGATACAAGGCTTGTCAAAGGCTGAAATGACATTTGTTGGACAATTCACATGTTTGAATAATTTTGGCATCAACATATTAATATAAAAAGTCACTAGGCGGTAGGAATTGGTGAAATAAATTGGATTATATGCCTCGATACCTTTGTCGCTGCATTGATCAACTTGCGAAGGCAGTTTACGATAAAAACAAAAGGATCGAGCTTTACTGACTTAATGGTGAAGTAGAAAAAGGACTGCCATATCTAAACGTGTAACTCATAGACACTAAGATAACCTATAAAGAACGATAATAGTCAAAATCTTCACACCTACCTTTTTGACGATGTACAATCCGCCATCTTGAAATGATCATTCCGTATCGGGTACACGACAGTGAATGATAACTGTCTGTAAACCTGTACCTCCTCAGTCAAATGGAAAGAAAAAATACAGCGTTATTTCGTTATGTTTGCCTTGAAATGTACATGTACATACATATAATGATTAATGTTTGTTATTTTGTATTGTGCTTGATGACAATCCAGATTTTGGATTTTAAATCAATAAAATCTTTGACTTTGACTTTATACACTACGAATGACAATTTGAAAATAATGCCATGACGAGCACGATTATATATATATATATATATTATAGCGAATGCGGACCTCGACGAAGACACCCAAAAAAATAAATTGTAAAATCCATTAAGGTGTCAAACCACCAATTAATTTCTTTAAGGTTTTCTACTAAATTTGGGTTTTTTCGAGCCTACCTGGTCATTTTATCTTAAGTTTAACCTTTCGAAGACCATATATTTTCTGAAACGTACATGATTCCTCTACGTTCTGTCAAAATATCAGGGCATGTTTAAAATCTTGCAGTGAAATGCCATGCTACGGAAAGCACCTACTCTAAAAATAGCTCGGTCATCCCCAAGAAATTCACTATTTATAGGTCATGCATCAACTCCTCCATAGAGGTATTAAAATACAACTAAATTCATCAAATTTGGGCTCAAAATAATCCCTATTTATTTAACTTCAATTATCAATTTTAATTAGTCCATTCCATTCAGTAGTTTTCACAATACTACAAAGTGAAAGGAACTTTTTTCTTGAAAAGGGACTACTTTCGTATATGTTCCAAGCTCTGATTGGTGAATTAGTGGTTTGACACCTTAAGCGATCTCGGTGAAATAATTATGTGCTGCTTCAATGACTTTTACGATAATTTTCCATAGGATTCTGTAAAAACTAGTTGCAAATTGCATGAACAAATATTCATTAGACATTCACCCATCAGAACAACGTTGCTCCATTCAAAATATATCGACATTTAATGTTGACCCGACCAATTTGTCATTGCAACTATCAAAAAAATTTCTTTCGCCATTGTTTTGTTGCTTTTCTAAAGAAAAGGCTTAGAAACGATTTCTCTGTGTCTAATTTTTTTTGTTGTGTTTTTGTAATGGAATGAAGTCAACCCTACCTATGACTTCATCTTTTCGTGATTTATTCATTGTTTTTTTTCTAAATTAAATTTATCTGGTTTGCCGAGAAGCTAATATTTTGGGCGCAATTGCCTACATACTGACATATTAGATATTATTATGCTTTCTGTAAATTTCTTCTGTAATATAAGTTCATACGATATTTTGGCATATATCACAAAGAATTATATAGCGTTGATATACTATGCGAAAAGAGTACATCTACTATGCCAGTCTCACACAGGGAAGGTTGGGTTTTCAGCTGTCTGTCAAGCTATATATAGCTATTCCACGTGCAAGGGGGCGGATACAATCTGTCAATCTATCATAGTCGTCTATTATTCATGTTACTGTTTTTTTAATACTTGTTATTGTTGTTAATTAAATTTCAAACTTCAAAAATCTTTATATTTTTAAAGCCTTAAATGAAACAAAAATATTCTCACACTTTCAAGACTATCTGATCCAATATATTAGTCACCAATATCAGAACCTCCTTTATTGTAATAGTTTTCAATATATTTTGTCTACATATAACAGTCAGCATAATAATAATAATAATGTTGTGTTAGCAACGACTCTATCATATAGTGGTCATTGCTAACACAACATTATTATATAAGTAGAAATTAAGATTAAAGATCTCTTTGAATACAATTTATTTCATTTTTGTTTCAAATCGACTTTGTCCATGCCAACATCACCATAATATTATCTTTTAACGTGTAAAATGCGAAAGTCACGACACACGTGCAACATTGAGAGAGTAATGGAAATTCTATCATACCCGACGGTGACATTGAGTGCATGATCAGTTTTGACCCAAACAAGTCATACACCGTTGCATAATTTCTGTGTTTTTGTTGGGTTTGAACCATCAATGCTTTTTCATATTTTTGTGATTTATTTGGAAACAAAATGCCTACAGTGAAAAATTGCTCCTTTGGCGATAAACAACAATCACTCAGTCGCTCAAATATTTCGTAGGATTTCGTTTCTATTTTTAAGAGTAGTGGATGTTCCGACGTGAGTAAGCGATTGTTGGTTGCTCAACGATTTATCTACAGAATTTGTAAATAATGGTACCACTTAATATGTGCATTTGTACTTCTATACCTATGTATATGGCCTATTGAGAAATAATATAAGTTGTAAGCTCCCTGATGACCGTCTATCGTTATAACATCGTTAGCATAATTAAACACAACTGCAAGAAAGATGATGATTTATATTTTCTTCTAAAATAACGTGCAGTTACGAAACGATGGAGACGGAAAATTACAGCAGGTCAGTGGGCGGTGCTTAATTTTGTGTATTGACCATTACGTCTTTAGCCTTAGAATTTCCAAGAAAGTCCGTCAAACATAGTTCGTGGAAAAAAATTAGTTACTGTTTCAAGTTATAGATCAGCAACATCGTACACAAATATTATAAGCTCCCGTGACCGACTATGGTTATTTAGACGGTAAGTAAATAGTTGAAGGGTTCGCGCTGGAGCGCTCACCCTTCAACGATTTACTGACCGTCTAAATAACGATAGACGGTCACTAGGGAGCTTATAACTTATATTATCCTGCAATGACAGCATTTACCGACCGATATAGTCTGCCCAATATTTCTTTTGATATTGGTCAGTTATAAATAGAACATACAAATGTAAAACGGGGCACATCGGGGGATATTGTTTTCAAATACATACACAAAATTATTTCAAATACTTTTATCATCGTCCAGTAAACGTTTATTTACGATTTAAAATTGCAGGATAAATACAATACATGTGCACCGTCGAAGCATATAGGTAAATGTGTGTATTCGGGGCTAAGCGATGTGCACCGTCGAAGCATATAGGTAAATATGTGTATTCGGCGCGAAACGCGGGAAGAAGGCTCGGCGAAGCCTCGCATTTTCCCCCGTTTCTAAGCCTCATACACATATTACCCATATGCTTCGACAGTGCACAAGTACTGTATATATATATATTAGTTTTCGTGCCAAGCATGCATATTTGCAGTGTTAGTATAGTGACGTTTACAAGAAAAGTCGCCAGCCACATGATGATTAGAGGTTAGGGTAATGGTGTTTAATGCCATTTTTTTATGTGAAATATTTACAATACAATACAGCAATTATAATATATATTAAAATAAAATGTGGCGATCTGCCATGAGACAACCTCACTGAAGAAGATAACACCGATTACCTAGTTGCTGTTGGGACGGGGCTCACAGTATTGCCCATTTTCAAGGTCCCAGTCCCCCTCCTTACACACACACACACGTTCTCTGCCATTTGAACCTTGTTTGATGTTACCCTATTGTATTGGTTGCGAAGAGGCCCCATAACAGTTCAAGCTTCAGGGCCCCAAAATTGTAGGTCCATCACTGTGTATATTAACATAGATCTTGCATTTAAACCCCAGTTTATGGTCCCAAGATTTTCGTATGTGGCTAGGGGTTATAAATTGGAGGTTTGAATGCAAGATCAGTCATGGGTTACATGCGATGCAATTTTACATACTTTAATTATTCCCCAATTCGGAAAAAATGCAACATGTGCTTTGCATGTATTATTCAATCAGCAGCGATCCGTCAGATTTCACTGTGTATATTTTGCTTTGTGTGGTGTAACCATTGCATGGGAACTTTTGTCTCTGTCCAAAGATAATAAACTGCATTGGTGGCATAATGGTTAGCGTGCTCGCCTCGAGTGCGGACGATCGTCGGTCGGGTCAAAGCAAAGACAATAAAACTGGTATTTCACGGTGGTAAGTCGTTACGGACACTTTCGAGAGAAACGGCACATTTATGATACCAGAAACGGACAATTCCGGATATTTTCTGGTAAGAGTGAAGTATGCTGCTATGAAAATGAAGTTTTTCTCTGGTTTGCCAAAACACTTTTTAAGCAAAACCTATTCCACGGAATACTGAATTGATTATAGTTTCGATTTGTTGTTGTTATTTTTAATTTCTTTCAAACAAACAAGTGTTGTTTACGTTTTTGTCGTGTTAAAATCCAGCACGCGTGTTATGTGGTTGGTAAATTTCGATAATTCGTCTTTATTTCGAAATTTTTAACCTTTTTGGTAAATTGTACGTTTAGTTCTGATATTTTCCTTGATATAGTGATACACTTTTATAAGATTAGTTCATGGGTTTAGGCAAGAAGAGAAAAATATAAGATTTTTAAAAGCAACGGAACTTTTATGATAATGGCACAGGATATTTTTAGATTTATAAAGACCGCCAATATTATACAATTAATTACTCCCTAAGAAGTCAATACCAGGATATGAGGACCTCTGGTAAGTCATCTGGATCTTTTAGGGATATCCAATTCTCCTTAGTAAATGAGTCCACTTTACAGCCATAGATAAACATTTGAGAACTGTTCTGTACATAAGTCCCAAGCTGAAGCAATGAATTGTTAATAAGGGTAATAACAAAATTACCAAACTCCGAACAATCTTACAAAGGGAAAGTCAAAACTCATAATTATATAAACAGAAAAAATCAGTCAACAACCGGAAAACTGTGAAAACCGTAATGACCCTGACTTGGTACAGGCATTTCTAAAGAAATGGTGGGTTGAATCAGATTTTAAAGCGCCAAACCTCCCACTCTCATTACGGTTCAAAGGTTCCGGCTGTCACTATAACAGTATTTAAATACAGGAACAAAATAGGTAAAATAGTTGTCAAAGCAGTACCATATTCGGTGACGTAAATGTCAAAAATATTTTTACGTCACACATTGACAAAAAAAATATCCTTGACATTTGTTGACTTCTTTATCTTTATACATTTTCACTATATGAAAATGCATCGCTTATAATTTTTTCTGCAGAGACGGAATATATTTCGACAAGATCTTGGTATCGGAATATAAACTTTTTAAGAGATCGAATAAGGCGAATCTTTTTATAGCCCTGGTCCAGTGGCCTGTTTCTCAGATGAACATGACGTTTCAGGAAATCAGAATAATTGCTACTGGCCCTTGCATATCGAATCAATTGCGAGATGTAAACACCATATGGAGGAGAAGCTGGTATATTGCTGCACATGTTTGGAAAATTTATGATTTTAAAATTGAAGTCGTCCCGCTTATCATAAATTTTAGTACTGAGTTGACCACTGTCGTCAAATTCGAGGTATAAGTCCAAAAATGATGCGGACGAAGCTGTATCGGTGGTCTCTTTAACTTCCAGCTCTGGAGGATATATCAATGGAAGAAATTCTGCAAATCTAGAATTATTGATAGATAAAACGTCATCAATATACCTGTATGTGAAATTAAAGGCTCTAGCCTCATGAATCTTCTTATCTTTTACAAGCTTTTGAAGAAACTCCGACTCATATGAGTATAAAAATAAATCGGCTAGAAGAGGGGCACAATTCGTACCCATTGGTATGCCGACGACCTGCTGAAACAGTGTCCCTCCAAAGGAGATAAATATGCTATCGATGAAGAACTCCAGCATACTGATCACTTGTTCCTCGGAGTAGCATGTTTTACCTTTTTGAATTTTGTTTGAAAAATATGTGGAATTGTAGCCTAACACAACACATTTTGAGCCATAGTTTCTATGACTAAAAGCTTTATGAATTGTTTCTTTTAAGCGGGTTTTTAATTTGTCATGCGGTAGGGTGGTATATAGAGTTGAAAAATCAAAAGTTTTGATGGAGGATACCTGAGAGAAAGATCTTGATTTCAGGTTATCCAAAAGATCTTTAGAGTTTTTCAAAATCCACATGTGATTTATGCCACTACGCGAGTAAACAGTTTCACAATATTTCTGTTGTCCCTCTTTTACTGCAAACAGAATCTTTGTCAGGTGAATAGACAATCGAGAGTAGCCTCTTCACAATAACTTGAATCTGGTATATCATCGCTTGAGCACTACTTATTGCGTAGACGAATCGAGAGTTGCACCAATCTTCTCCTACTTCCCTCTGAAATTTTTGTAAAGTCATCTTTTGCCTCTGGAATAAAAATCTTAAATCCTTGATTCGAGTGGAAATTAATTGAATAATTTGAGTTTTTCAATTTTCTCATCGTCATTCGTAGCATCCCAGTTTTCCATTGTCATCTGTACAAGAGATATTTCGTGTTCAATTCGTTCTCGTAAAAATTGCAATGAATCAGTTTGCGATGCTTCATGTCCAAACAAATATTGATCCCCGCTATTCCCATTAAGACCAGGAGCTAGCTTTTTCCCATCGACATTCAGTATGTAACTGTTTTCTTTTGATTTCAGTTCCAAAGTACTGGTAATTACGCCCGGTGGTATCTCTTTTGGAAAGGCGTTTCTGTATCACCATCATAATCTGATTCCTGGTGTGTTACTATATCATTGTTATGTGATAACCATAAACCCAAACCCTCTTGACAATGAATCAGGTACCATCAGTTGTTCAACAGGTTTATATTGAATCTCAAAATTAAATTCCATCTTTCATAAATTGCTCTGATTAAATTAATACCTTTACTTGACGTTTCCACAGCTAGGTAAAAAGGTAAATCGTATCTAGGGAATGCTAATGCATCTGAATTCATTAGTGCATATTTCAATTCGTCAAAACTACGTGATGTTTCTTTTTCTATATAAATTTCACACCTTTACGTAGAAGTTTGCATCAACAACCATGATTTACTTCAACGCTCTAATCACGAATATATCTCTGGAACCAGTTCATTAATCTAAAATATCGCTCTTAATCTGATGGTTCTATCCTTTCTTTCGAAATTTCGTGTCCTAAAAAATGCAATTCCTTTGTGCAAACTTACATTTCTGTGGCGATAGCTTCAATCCAGCTGTATAAAATCGTCAAAAAACTCCTGTAAATCTTTCAAAGACATCATCCAATTAACATCATCCAATTAACATAATGTGTTTCGAAAAGATAAACCATTCAATACTTTATTCTTAAGAAGCTGAAAACTGTTTGGTGGTGTTTTCAAACCCATAGATAACCCATTAATCTTAATTGTACCAAAACAAGTATTGAAGGCAGTATACTTGGTAGACTCTGGCGAAATGCGCATTTGAAAAAAACCCTGATCTGAAGTCAATGGAAGATATGTAATTTGGAATATGCCGTGTAAATGATCCCGTTAATTCATCCACATTCGGAATTGTATATAGAAAAGCTTGTGCATTGGAATTCAGATATCGAAAATCTACACAAAACCTAGATATTAATAGACTCCCCTCATTTGAACCTGTTTCCAACCCTGAGTTTGGTCGATTTCTCCTTGAAACTAAAACAATGGGACTTAATATGGGCATATGTTCTTTTTCATTTACCGGTGCAATTATTCCTTGACTTGACAGTTCATCAAGTTGATGACGCAATACGTCCCTCTTGTGAGGTGGCAGTTTATATGGTCTTTGGTGTTCAGAAACTGCATCAGGCTTCACATGTATCTGGTGCTCTACCAGATTATTCAAGCTTAACTTTGGGTTTTCTTTAGTGACAAATAATTCTTTGTTTTTAATCAGAAGCTCATTTAATTGTGACTGTTGGGACGATAGCAAATCATCGGCTTCCATATCGAAATAAGACAAACATTTTTAAAAGCTAACATCAATTTTATATAATATAGCACAAACATTAAGTACATTAGGTGACATATGCAGCAAGTTAGCCTTTACAATCAAATATTAATAAAATGTACATGGGTATATTTTTTTTATAAAAACTGAGGAAGTTCTGCCTTAAAAAACTAGAGAAAAACCTTATTATAGGAAAAACTCTAGAACAGCATTAGTTTCCTCAATTTCATTAAACATTATGGAGCTTGTAATCGCTGACCTGGTTTTCATTTTCAGACTTCAAAATTTTACACAAGAAGTCGAAATATATTATATAGGCAGTGTAGTGGTTGTCCCTTCCCTATTTGAAATTGAATAATGATGTGAAACAATTTTGTACTTGTGTGAATAAAAACTATCATAGATATATTTTTAATAGTGACAGTGATTTTGGATGGAAGGGTTGGGCTTTCACAGATATCTTGATAGTGAACCAATGAAAGTTCATTTCAGGAACATTTGAATCAATGGTTTCTGGGGAGATTTTAAGGTGATTTTGCATAATCAGTATAAATCGAGGGAAAGAAAATTTAAATAGAATAACCAAGAAGATATGTTGAAGTTGAACTACTCATTATCATGAACGATATATCTCACAGTAAATCCGGTATATATGTGTCATAGAACTGATGTTCAAATTTGAGCTCATTATAACTTAAAATAAGGTAGTAATGGACAAATGAAAAAATTAAGATTTTTACAAAAGGTGGTCATGGAAAGTGGTGTATGTCTTGTAAGTACCATATCAACCAAGTTTGATTTAATTTGGTTCAGTGGCATTGGCAGAGAAAATTAAATTATTATAAAACATTATACAAAACATATGTTGAACCCTGTGGAAAGATTTATTCACACAAAATACTAGGGAATACTTATGTTGAACACCGTGGGAAGATTTATTTACATAGAATACTTAGGAATATGTTATATTCAACATTGTGGGAAGATTGATTTGATAAACAAATTACTTTCAATACTTTATGTTGAACATTGTGAGAAGATTTATTTACACAAAATATTGAGACATATCTTATGTTGAACACTGTGGGAATATTTATTTACATAAAATATTGGGAAATACGTTATGTTGAACACTGTGGGAAAATTTATTTACACAAAATATTGAGAAATATTTTATGTTGAACAGTATGGGAAGATTTATTTACACACAAAACTGGGAAATACGTTATGTTGAGCACTGTGGGAAGATTTATTTACACAAAATACCGATGAATATTGTATGTTGAGCGTTGTGGGAAGATATATTTACACAAAATACTGAGGAATATTGTATGTTGAGCACGGTGGGAAGACTTATTTACACATAATACTGAGGAATATTGTATGTTGAGCACGGTGGGAGGATTATTTACACAAAATACTGGGGATTACTTTATGCTGAACACTGTGGGAAGAGGTATTTACACAAAATACCAGGAATACTGTATGTTGGGCACTATGGGAAGATTTATTTACAACAAATACTGGGGATTACTTTATGTTGAACACTGTTGGAAGATTACTTACACAAAATAGTTGGTACTACTTTATTTTGAAAAGTGTGGTAAGATTTATTTACATGAAATTCTGGGAATTACTTTATATTGAACACTGGGAAGATTTATTTACACAAAATACTGAGGAATACTTTATGTTGAACACTGGCAATATTTATTTACACAAAATACTGGGAATTACTTCATGTTGAACACTGTGGGAAGATCTATTTACACAAAATACCGATGAATATTGTATGTTGAGCGTTGTGGGAATATTTATTTACACAAAATACTGGGGATTACTTCATGTTGAACAGTATGGGAATATTTATTTACACACAAAACTGGGAAATACGTTATGTTGAGCACTGTGGGAAGATTTATTTACACAAAATACCGATGAATATTGTATGTTGAGCGTTGTGGGAAGATATATTTACACAAAATACTGAGGAATATTGTATGTTGAGCACGGTCGAAAGATTATTTACACAAAATACTGGGGATTACTTTATGTTGAACACTGTGGGAAGATTTATTTACACAAAATACTGAGGAATACTGTATGTTGAACACTGTGTGAATATCTATTTACATAAAATACTTGGAAATACGTTGTATTGAACACTGTGAGATTTACTTACACAAAATACTGGGAAATACTTTATGTTGAGCACTGTGGGAATATTTATGCACACAAAATACTGGGAATTACTTTATGTTGAACACTGTGGGAAGATGTATTTACACAAAATACCAAGGAATACTGTACGTTGGGCACTATGGGAAGATTTATTTACAACAAATACTGGGATTACTTCATGTTGAACACTGTGGGAAGATTTATTTACACAAAATACTGAGGAATATTGTATGTTCAACACTGTGAGAAGATTTATTTACACAAAATACTGGGGATTATTTTATGTTGAGCATTGTGGGAAAATTTATTTACACAAAATACTGGAGATTACTTTATGTTGAACACTGTGGAAAGATTGATTGACACAAAATACTGAGGAATACTGTATGTTGAGCACTGTAGGAAGATTTATTTACACAAACTACCGAGGAATAATGTATGTTGAGCACTGTGGGAAGATTTATTTACCCAAAATACTGAGGAATACTGTATGTTGAGCACTGTGGAAAGATTTATTTACACAAAATACTGGGATTACTTTATGGTGAGCCCTATGGGAAGATTTATTTACACAAAATACTGAGGAATACTTTATGCTTAGCACTGTGGGAAGATTTATTTACACACTATACTGGGAAATACTGTATGTTGAGCACAGTGGGAATATTGAATTACACAAAATACTGGTGATTACTTTATGTTGAACACTGTAGGGAAGATTTATTTACACAAAATACTGAGGAATACTTTATGTTGAACACTGTCTGCAGATTTATTTACACAAAATACTGAGGAATACTGTATGGTGAGCACTATGGAAGATTTATTTACACAAAATGTGGGGGATTACTTCTTGTTGAACATTATGGGAATATTTATTTACACAAATTAATGGGGATTACTTTACTGTGAAAAGATTTATTTACACAAAATACTGAGGAATACTGTATGTTGAGCACTGTGGGAAGATTTATTTACAACAAATACTGGGGATTACTTTATGTTGAACACTATGGGATGATTTATTTACACAAAATACTGGGGATTACTTTATGTTGAACACTGTTGGAAGATTACTTACACAAAATAGTTGGTACTACTTTATTTTGAAAAGTGTGGTAAGATTTATTTACATGAAATTCTGGGAAATACTTTATATTGAACACTGGGAAGATTTATTTACACAAAATACTGAGGAATACTTTATGTTGAACACTGGCAATATTTATTTACACAAAATACTGGGAATTACTTCATGTTGAACACTGTGGGAAGATCTATTTACACAAAATACCGATGAATATTGTATGTTGAGCGTTGTGGGAATATTTATTTACACAAAATACTGGGGATTACTTCATGTTGAACAGTATGGGAATATTTATTTACACACAAAACTGGGAAATACGTTATGTTGAGCACTGTGGGAAGATTTATTTACACAAAATACCGATGAATATTGTATGTTGAGCGTTGTGGGAAGATATATTTACACAAAATACTGAGGAATATTGTATGTTGAGCACGGTCGGAAGATTATTTACACAAAATACTGGGGATTACTTTATGTTGAACACTGTGGGAAGATTTATTTACACAAAATACTGAGGAATACTGTATGTTGAATACAGTGGGAAGATTTATTTACACAAAATACTGAGGAATACTTCTTGTTGAACACTGTGTGAATATCTATTTACATAAAATACTTGGAAATACGTTGTATTGAACACTGTGAGATTTACTTACACAAAATACTGGGAAATACTTTATGTTGAGCACTGTGGGAATATTTATGCACACAAAATACTGGGAATTACTTTATGTTGAACACTGTGGGAAGATGTATTTACACAAAATACCAAGGAATACTGTACGTTGGGCACTATGGGAAGATTTATTTACAACAAATACTGGGATTACTTCATGTTGAACACTGTGGGAAGATTTATTTACACAAAATACTGAGGAATATTGTATGTTCAGCACTGTGGGAAGATTTATTTACACAAAATACTGGGGATTATTTTATGTTGAGCATTGTGGGAAAATTTATTTACACAAAATACTGGAGATTACTTTATGTTGAACACTGGAAAGATTGATTGACACAAAATACTGAGGAATACTGTATGTTGAGCACTGTAGGAAGATTTATTTACACAAACTACCGAGGAATAATGTATGTTGAGCACTGTGGGAAGATTTATTTACCCAAAATACTGAGGAATACTGTATGGTGAGCACTGTGGAAAGATTTATTTACACAACATACTGGGATTACTTTATGGTGAGCACTATGGGAAGATTTATTTACACAAAATACTGAGGAATACTTTATGTTTAGCACTGTGGGAAGATTTATTTACACACAATACTGGGAAATACTGTATGTTGAGCACAGTGGGAATATTGAATTACACAAAATACTGGTGATTACTTTATGTTGAACACTGTAGGGAAGATTTATTTACACAAAATACTGAGGAATACTTTATGTTGAACACTGTCTGCAGATTTATTTACACAAAATACTGAGGAATACTGTATGGTGAGCACTATGGGAAGATTTATTAACACAAAATATGGGGGATTACTTCTTGTTGAACATTATGGGAATATTTATTTACACAAATTAATGGGGATTACTTTACTGTGAAAAGATTTATTTACACAAAATACTGAGGAATACTGTATGTTGAGCACTGTGGAAAGATTTATTTACAACAAATACTGGGGATTACTTTATGTTGAACACTATGGGATGATTTATTTACACAAAATACTGGGGATTACTTTATGTTGAACACTGTTGGAAGATTACTTACACAAAATAGTTGGTACTACTTTATTTTGAAAAGTGTGGTAAGATTTATTTACATGAAATTCTGGGAAATACTTTATATTGAACACTGGGAAGATTTATTTACACAAAATACTGAGGAATACTTTATGTTGAACACTGGCAATATTTATTTACACAAAATACTGGGAATTACTTCATGTTGAACACTGTGGGAAGATCTATTTACACAAAATACCGATGAATATTGTATGTTGAGCGTTGTGGGAATATTTATTTACACAAAATACTGGGGATTACTTCATGTTGAACAGTATGGGAATATTTATTTACACACAAACCTGGGAAATACGTTATGTTCAGCACTGTGGGAAGATTTATTTACACAAAATACCGATGAATATTGTATGTTGTGCGTTGTGGGAAGATATATTTACACAAAATACTGAGGAATATTGTATGTTGAGCACGGTCGGAAGAATATTTACACAAAATACTGGGGATTACTTTATGTTGAACACTGTGGGAAGATTTATTTACACAAAATACTGAGGAATACTGTATGTTGAATACAGTGGGAAGATTTATTTACACAAAATACTGAGGAATACTTCTTGTTGAACACTGTGTGAATATCTATTTACATAAAATACTTGGAAATACGTTGTATTGAACACTGTGAGATTTACTTACACAAAATACTGGGAAATACTTTATGTTGAGCACTGTGGGAATATTTATGCACACAAAATACTGGGAATTACTTTATGTTGAACACTGTGGGAAGATGTATTTACACAAAATACCAAGGAATACTGTACGTTGGGCACTATGGGAAGATTTATTTACAACAAATACTGGGATTACTTCATGTTGAACACTGTGGGAAGATTTATTTACACAAAATACTGAGGAATATTGTATGTTCAGCACTGTGGGAAGATTTATTTACACAAAATACTGGGGATTATTTTATGTTGAGCACTGTGGGAAAATCTATTTACACAAAATACTGGAGATTACTTTATGTTGAACACTGTGGAAAGATTGATTGACACAAAATACTGAGGAATACTGTATGTTGAGCACTGTAGGAAGATTTATTTACACAAACTACCGAGGAATAATGTATGTTGAGCACTGTGGGAAGATTTATTTACCCAAAATACTGAGGAATACTGTATGTTGAGCACTGTGGAAAGATTTATTTACACAAAATACTGGGATTACTTTATGGTGAGCACTATGGGAAGATTTATTTACACAAAATACTGAGGAATACTTTATGTTTAGCACTGTGGGAAGATTTATTTACACACAATACTGGGAAATACTGTATGTTGAGCACAGTGGGAATATTGAATTACACAAAATACTGGTGATTACTTTATGTTGAACACTGTAGGGAAGATTTATTTACACAAAATACTGAGGAATACTTTATGTTGAACACTGTCTGCAGATTTATTTACACAAAATACTGAGGAATACTGTATGGTGAGCACTATGGAAGATTTATTTACACAAAATGTGGGGGATTACTTCTTGTTGAACATTATGGGAATATTTATTTACACAAATTAATGGGGATTACTTTACTGTGAAAAGATTTATTTACACAAAATACTGAGGAATACTGTATGTTGAGCACTGTGGGAAGATTTATTTACAACAAATACTGGGGATTACTTTATGTTGAACACTATGGGATGATTTATTTACACAAAATACTGGGGATTACTTTATGTTGAACACTGTTGGAAGATTACTTACACAAAATAGTTGGTACTACTTTATTTTGAAAAGTGTGGTAAGATTTATTTACATGAAATTCTGGGAAATACTTTATATTGAACACTGGGAAGATTTATTTACACAAAATACTGAGGAATACTTTATGTTGAACACTGGCAATATTTATTTACACAAAATACTGGGAATTACTTCATGTTGAACACTGTGGGAAGATCTATTTACACAAAATACCGATGAATATTGTATGTTGAGCGTTGTGGGAATATTTATTTACACAAAATACTGGGGATTACTTCATGTTGAACAGTATGGGAATATTTATTTACACACAAAACTGGGAAATACGTTATGTTGAGCACTGTGGGAAGATTTATTTACACAAAATACCGATGAATATTGTATGTTGAGCGTTGTGGGAAGATATATTTACACAAAATACTGAGGAATATTGTATGTTGAGCACGGTCGGAAGATTATTTACACAAAATACTGGGGATTACTTTATGTTGAACACTGTGGGAAGATTTATTTACACAAAATACTGAGGAATACTGTATGTTGAATACAGTGGGAAGATTTATTTACACAAAATACTGAGGAATACTTCTTGTTGAACACTGTGTGAATATCTATTTACATAAAATACTTGGAAATACGTTGTATTGAACACTGTGAGATTTACTTACACAAAATACTGGGAAATACTTTATGTTGAGCACTGTGGGAATATTTATGCACACAAAATACTGGGAATTACTTTATGTTGAACACTGTGGGAAGATGTATTTACACAAAATACCAAGGAATACTGTACGTTGGGCACTATGGGAAGATTTATTTACAACAAATACTGGGATTACTTCATGTTGAACACTGTGGGAAGATTTATTTACACAAAATACTGAGGAATATTGTATGTTCAGCACTGTGGGAAGATTTATTTACACAAAATACTGGGGATTATTTTATGTTGAGCACTGTGGGAAAATCTATTTACACAAAATACTGGAGATTACTTTATGGTGAGCACTATGGGAAGATTTATTTACCCAAAATACTGAGGAATACTGTATGTTGAGCACTGTGGAAAGATTTATTTACACAAAATACTGGGATTACTTTATGGTGAGCACTATGGGAAGATTTATTTACACAAAATACTGGGATTACTTTATGGTGAGCACTATGGGAAGATTTATTTACACAAAATACTGAGGAATACTTTATGTTTAGCACTGTGGGAAGATTTATTTACACACAATACTGGGAAATACTGTATGTTGAGCACAGTGGGAATATTGAATTACACAAAATACTGGTGATTACTTTATGTTGAACACTGTAGGGAAGATTTATTTACACAAAATACTGAGGAATACTTTATGTTGAACACTGTCTGCAGATTTATTTACACAAAATACTGAGGAACACTGTATGGTGAGCACTATGGGAAGATTTATTTACACAAAATGTGGGGGATTACTTCTTGTTGAACATTATGGGAATATTTATTTACACAAATTAATGGGGATTACTTTACTGTGAAAAGATTTATTTACACAAAATACTGAGGAATACTGTATGTTGAGCACTGTGGGAAGATTTATTTACAACAAATACTGGGGATTACTTTATGTTGAACACTATGGGATGATTTATTTACACAAAATACTGGGGATTACTTTATGTTGAACACTGTTGGAAGATTACTTACACAAAATAGTTGGTACTACTTTATTTTGAAAAGTGTGGTAAGATTTATTTACATGAAATTCTGGGAAATACTTTATATTGAACACTGGGAAGATTTATTTACACAAAATACTGAGGAATACTTTATGTTGAACACTGGCAATATTTATTTACACAAAATACTGGGAATTACTTCATGTTGAACACTGTGGGAAGATCTATTTACACAAAATACCGATGAATATTGTATGTTGAGCGTTGTGGGAATATTTATTTACACAAAATACTGGGGATTACTTCATGTTGAACAGTATGGGAATATTTATTTACACACAAAACTGGGAAATACGTTATGTTGAGCACTGTGGGAAGATTTATTTACACAAAATACCGATGAATATTGTATGTTGAGCGTTGTGGGAAGATATATTTACACAAAATACTGAGGAATATTGTATGTTGAGCACGGTCGGAAGATTATTTACACAAAATACTGGGGATTACTTTATGTTGAACACTGTGGGAAGATTTATTTACACAAAATACTGAGGAATACTGTATGTTGAATACAGTGGGAAGATTTATTTACACAAAATACTGAGGAATACTTCTTGTTGAACACTGTGTGAATATCTATTTACATAAAATACTTGGAAATACGTTGTATTGAACACTGTGAGATTTACTTACACAAAATACTGGGAAATACTTTATGTTGAGCACTGTGGGAATATTTATGCACACAAAATACTGGGAATTACTTTATGTTGAACACTGTGGGAAGATGTATTTACACAAAATACCAAGGAATACTGTACGTTGGGCACTATGGGAAGATTTATTTACAACAAATACTGGGATTACTTCATGTTGAACACTGTGGGAAGATTTATTTACACAAAATACTGAGGAATATTGTATGTTCAGCACTGTGGGAAGATTTATTTACACAAAATACTGGGGATTATTTTATGTTGAGCATTGTGGGAAAATTTATTTACACAAAATACTGGAGATTACTTTATGTTGAACACTGTGGAAAGATTGATTGACACAAAATACTGAGGAATACTGTATGTTGAGCACTGTAGGAAGATTTATTTACACAAACTACCGAGGAATAATGTATGTTGAGCACTGTGGGAAGATTTATTTACCCAAAATACTGGGATTACTGTATGTTGAGCACTGTGGAAAGATTTATTTACACAAAATACTGGGATTACTTTATGGTGAGCACTATGGGAAGATTTATTTACACAAAATACTGAGGAATACTTTATGTTTAGCACTGTGGGAAGATTTATTTACACACAATACTGGGAAATACTGTATGTTGAGCACAGTGGGAATATTGAATTACACAAAATACTGGTGATTACTTTATGTTGAACACTGTAGGGAAGATTTATTTACACAAAATACTGAGGAATACTTTATGTTGAACACTGTCTGCAGATTTATTTACACAAAATACTGAGGAATACTGCATGGTGAGCACTATGGGAAGATTTATTTACACAAAATGTGGGGGATTACTTCTTGTTGAACATTATGGGAATATTTATTTACACAAATTAATGGGGATTACTTTACTGTGAAAAGATTTATTTACACAAAATACTGAGGAATACTGTATGTTGAGCACTGTGGGAAGATTTATTTACAACAAATACTGGGGATTACTTTATGTTGAACACTATGGGATGATTTATTTACACAAAATACTGGGGATTACTTTATGTTGAACACTGTTGGAAGATTACTTACACAAAATAGTTGGTACTACTTTATTTTGAAAAGTGTGGTAAGATTTATTTACATGAAATTCTGGGAAATACTTTATATTGAACACTGGGAAGATTTATTTACACAAAATACTGAGGAATACTTTATGTTGAACACTGGCAAAATTTATTTACACAAAATACTGGGAATTACTTCATGTTGAACACTGTGGGAAGATCTATTTACACAAAATACCGATGAATATTGTATGTTGAGCGTTGTGGGAATATTTATTTACACAAAATACTGGGGATTACTTCATGTTGAACAGTATGGGAATATTTATTTACACACAAAACTGGGAAATACGTTATGTTGAGCACTGTGGGAAGATTTATTTACACAAAATACCGATGAATATTGTATGTTGAGCGTTGTGGGAAGATATATTTACACAAAATACTGAGGAATATTGTATGTTGAGCACGGTCGGAAGATTATTTACACAAAATACTGGGGATTACTTTATGTTGAACACTGTGGGAAGATTTATTTACACAAAATACTGAGGAATACTGTATGTTGAATACAGTGGGAAGATTTATTTACACAAAATACTGAGGAATACTTCTTGTTGAACACTGTGTGAATATCTATTTACATAAAATACTTGGAAATACGTTGTATTGAACACTGTGAGATTTACTTACACAAAATACTGGGAAATACTTTATGTTGAGCACTGTGGGAATATTTATGCACACACAATACTGGGAATTACTTTATGTTGAACACTGTGGGAAGATGTATTTACACAAAATACCAAGGAATACTGTACGTTGGGCACTATGGGAAGATTTATTTACAACAAAGACTGGGATTACTTCATGTTGAACACTGTGGGAAGATTTATTTACACAAAATACTGAGGAATATTGTATGTTCAGCACTGTGGGAAGATTTATTTACACAAAATACTGGGGATTATTTTATGTTGAGCATTGTGGGAAAATTTATTTACACAAAATACTGGAGATTACTTTATGTTGAACACTGTGGAAAGATTGATTGACACAAAATACTGAGGAATACTGTATGTTGAGCACTGTAGGAAGATTTATTTACACAAACTACCGAGGAATAATGTATGTTGAGCACTGTGGGAAGATTTATTTACCCAAAATACTGAGGAATACTGTATGGTGAGCACTGTGGAAAGATTTATTTACACAACATACTGGGATTACTTTATGGTGAGCACTATGGGAAGATTTATTTACACAAAATACTGAGGAATACTTTATGTTTAGCACTGTGGGAAGATTTATTTACACACAATACTGGGAAATACTGTATGTTGAGCACAGTGGGAATATTGAATTACACAAAATACTGGTGATTACTTTATGTTGAACACTGTAGGGAAGATTTATTTACACAAAATACTGAGGAATACTTTATGTTGAACACTGTCTGCAGATTTATTTACACAAAATACTGAGGAATACTGTATGGTGAGCACTATGGGAAGATTTATTAACACAAAATATGGGGGATTACTTCTTGTTGAACATTATGGGAATATTTATTTACACAAATTAATGGGGATTACTTTACTGTGAAAAGATTTATTTACACAAAATACTGAGGAATACTGTATGTTGAGCACTGTGGAAAGATTTATTTACAACAAATACTGGGGATTACTTTATGTTGAACACTATGGGATGATTTATTTACACAAAATACTGGGGATTACTTTATGTTGAACACTGTTGGAAGATTACTTACACAAAATAGTTGGTACTACTTTATTTTGAAAAGTGTGGTAAGATTTATTTACATGAAATTCTGGGAAATACTTTATATTGAACACTGGGAAGATTTATTTACACAAAATACTGAGGAATACTTTATGTTGAACACTGGCAATATTTATTTACACAAAATACTGGGAATTACTTCATGTTGAACACTGTGGGAAGATCTATTTACACAAAATACCGATGAATATTGTATGTTGAGCGTTGTGGGAATATTTATTTACACAAAATACTGGGGATTACTTCATGTTGAACAGTATGGGAATATTTATTTACACACAAAACTGGGAAATACGTTATGTTGAGCACTGTGGGAAGATTTATTTACACAAAATACCGATGAATATTGTATGTTGAGCGTTGTGGGAAGATATATTTACACAAAATACTGAGGAATATTGTATGTTGAGCACGGTCGGAAGATTATTTACACAAAATACTGGGGATTACTTTATGTTGAACACTGTGGGAAGATTTATTTACACAAAATACTGAGGAATACTGTATGTTGAATACAGTGGGAAGATTTATTTACACAAAATACTGAGGAATACTTCTTGTTGAACACTGTGTGAATATCTATTTACATAAAATACTTGGAAATACGTTGTATTGAACACTGTGAGATTTACTTACACAAAATACTGGGAAATACTTTATGTTGAGCACTGTGGGAATATTTATGCACACAAAATACTGGGAATTACTTTATGTTGAACACTGTGGGAAGATGTATTTACACAAAATACCAAGGAATACTGTACGTTGGGCACTATGGGAAGATTTATTTACAACAAATACTGGGATTACTTCATGTTGAACACTGTGGGAAGATTTATTTACACAAAATACTGAGGAATATTGTATGTTCAGCACTGTGGGAAGATTTATTTACACAAAATACTGGGGATTATTTTATGTTGAGCACTGTTGGAAGATTACTTACACAAAATAGTTGGTACTACTTTATTTTGAAAAGTGTGGTAAGATTTATTTACATGAAATTCTGGGAAATACTTTATATTGAACACTGGGAAGATTTATTTACACAAAATACTGAGGAATACTTTATGTTGAACACTGGCAATATTTATTTACACAAAATACTGGGAATTACTTCATGTTGAACACTGTGGGAAGATCTATTTACACAAAATACCGATGAATATTGTATGTTGAGCGTTGTGGGAATATTTATTTACACAAAATACTGGGGATTACTTCATGTTGAACAGTATGGGAATGTTTATTTACACACAAAACTGGGAAATACGTTATGTTGAGCACTGTGGGAAGATTTATTTACACAAAATACCGATGAATATTGTATGTTGAGCGTTGTGGGAAGATATATTTACACAAAATACTGAGGAATATTGTATGTTGAGCACGGTCGGAAGATTATTTACACAAAATACTGGGGATTACTTTATGTTGAACACTGTGGGAAGATTTATTTACACAAAATACTGAGGAATACTGTATGTTGAATACAGTGGGAAGATTTATTTACACAAAATACTGAGGAATACTTCTTGTTGAACACTGTGTGAATATCTATTTACATAAAATACTTGGAAATACGTTGTATTGAACACTGTGAGATTTACTTACACAAAATACTGGGAAATACTTTATGTTGAGCACTGTGGGAATATTTATGCACACAAAATACTGGGAATTACTTTATGTTGAACACTGTGGGAAGATGTATTTACACAAAATACCAAGGAATACTGTACGTTGGGCACTATGGGAAGATTTATTTACAACAAATACTGGGATTACTTCATGTTGAACACTGTGGGAAGATTTATTTACACAAAATACTGAGGAATATTGTATGTTCAGCACTGTGGGAAGATTTATTTACACAAAATACTGGGGATTATTTTATGTTGAGCACTGTGGGAAAATTTATTTACACAAAATACTGGAGATTACTTTATGTTGAACACTGTGGAAAGATTGATTGACACAAAATACTGGGGAATACTGTATGTTGAGCACTGTAGGAAGATTTATTTACACAAACTACCGAGGAATAATGTATGTTGAGCACTGTGGGAAGATTTATTTACCCAAAATACTGAGGAATACTGTATGTTGAGCACTGTGGAAAGATTTATTTACACAAAATACTGGGATTACTTTATGGTGAGCACTATGGGAAGATTTATTTACACAAAATACTGAGGAATACTTTATGTTTAGCACTGTGGGAAGATTTATTTACACACAATACTGGGAAATACTGTATGTTGAGCACAGTGGGAATATTGAATTACACAAAATACTGGTGATTACTTTATGTTGAACACTGTAGGGAAGATTTATTTACACAAAATACTGAGGAATACTTTATGTTGAACACTGTCTGCAGATTTATTTACACAAAATACTGAGGAATACTGTATGGTGAGCACTATGGGAAGATTTATTTACACAAAATACTGGGGATTATTTTATGTTGAGCACTGTTGGAAGATTACTTACACAAAATAGTTGGTACTACTTTATTTTGAAAAGTGTGGTAAGATTTATTTACATGAAATTCTGGGAAATACTTTATATTGAACACTGGGAAGATTTATTTACACAAAATACTGAGGAATACTTTATGTTGAACACTGGCAATATTTATTTACACAAAATACTGGGAATTACTTCATGTTGAACACTGTGGGAAGATCTATTTACACAAAATACCGATGAATATTGTATGTTGAGCGTTGTGGGAATATTTATTTACACAAAATACTGGGGATTACTTCATGTTGAACAGTATGGGAATGTTTATTTACACACAAAACTGGGAAATACGTTATGTTGAGCACTGTGGGAAGATTTATTTACACAAAATACCGATGAATATTGTATGTTGAGCGTTGTGGGAAGATATATTTACACAAAATACTGAGGAATATTGTATGTTGAGCACGGTCGGAAGATTATTTACACAAAATACTGGGGATTACTTTATGTTAAACACTGTGGGAAGATTTATTTACACAAAATACTGAGGAATACTGTATGTTGAATACAGTGGGAAGATTTATTTACACAAAATACTGAGGAATACTTCTTGTTGAACACTGTGTGAATATCTATTTACATAAAATACTTGGAAATACGTTGTATTGAACACTGTGAGATTTACTTACACAAAATACTGGGAAATACTTTATGTTGAGCACTGTGGGAATATTTATGCACACAAAATACTGGGAATTACTTTATGTTGAACACTGTGGGAAGATGTATTTACACAAAATACCAAGGAATACTGTACGTTGGGCACTATGGGAAGATTTATTTACAACAAATACTGGGATTACTTCATGTTGAACACTGTGGGAAGATTTATTTACACAAAATACTGAGGAATATTGTATGTTCAGCACTGTGGGAAGATTTATTTACACAAAATACTGGGGATTATTTTATGTTGAGCACTGTGGGAAAATTTATTTACACAAAATACTGGAGATTACTTTATGTTGAACACTGTGGAAAGATTGATTGACACAAAATACTGGGGAATACTGTATGTTGAGCACTGTAGGAAGATTTATTTACACAAACTACCGAGGAATAATGTATGTTGAGCACTGTGGGAAGATTTATTTACCCAAAATACTGAGGAATACTGTATGTTGAGCACTGTGGAAAGATTTATTTACACAAAATACTGGGATTACTTTATGGTGAGCACTATGGGAAGATTTATTTACACAAAATACTGAGGAATACTTTATGTTTAGCACTGTGGGAAGATTTATTTACACACAATACTGGGAAATACTGTATGTTGAGCACAGTGGGAATATTGAATTACACAAAATACTGGTGATTACTTTATGTTGAACACTGTAGGGAAGATTTATTTACACAAAATACTGAGGAATACTTTATGTTGAACACTGTCTGCAGATTTATTTACACAAAATACTGAGGAATACTGTATGGTGAGCACTATGGGAAGATTTATTTACACAAAATGTGGGGGATTACTTTATGTTGAACACTGTTGGAAGATTACTTACACAAAATAGTTGGTACTACTTTATTTTGAAAAGTGTGGTAAGATTTATTTACATGAAATTCTGGGAAATACTTTATATTGAACACTGGGAAGATTTATTTACACAAAATACTGAGGAATACTTTATGTTGAACACTGGCAATATTTATTTACACAAAATACTGGGAATTACTTCATGTTGAACACTGTGGGAAGATCTATTTACACAAAATACCGATGAATATTGTATGTTGAGCGTTGTGGGAATATTTATTTACACAAAATACTGGGGATTACTTCATGTTGAACAGTATGGGAATATTTATTTACACACAAAACTGGGAAATACGTTATGTTGAGCACTGTGGGAAGATTTATTTACACAAAATACCGATGAATATTGTATGTTGAGCGTTGTGGGAAGATATATTTACACAAAATACTGAGGAATATTGTATGTTGAGCACGGTCGGAAGATTATTTACACAAAATACTGGGGATTACTTTATGTTGAACACTGTGGGAAGATTTATTTACACAAAATACTGAGGAATACTGTATGTTGAATACAGTGGGAAGATTTATTTACACAAAATACTGAGGAATACTTCTTGTTGAACACTGTGTGAATATCTATTTACATAAAATACTTGGAAATACGTTGTATTGAACACTGTGAGATTTACTTACACAAAATACTGGGAAATACTTTATGTTGAGCACTGTGGGAATATTTATGCACACAAAATACTGGGATTACTTCATGTTGAACACTGTGGGAAGATTTATTTACACAAAATACTGAGGAATATTGTATGTTCAGCACTGTGGGAAGATTTATTTACACAAAATACTGGGGATTATTTTATGTTGAGCACTGTGGGAAAATTTATTTACACAAAATACTGGAGATTACTTTATGTTGAACACTGTGGAAAGATTGATTGACACAAAATACTGAGGAATACTGTATGTTGAGCACTGTAGGAAGATTTATTTACACAAACTACCGAGGAATAATGTATGTTGAGCACTGTGGGAAGATTTATTTACCCAAAATACTGAGGAATACTGTATGTTGAGCACTGTGGAAAGATTTATTTACACAACATACTGGGATTACTTTATGGTGAGCGCTATGGGAAGATTTATTTACACAAAATACTGAGGAATACTTTATGCTTAGCACTGTGGGAAAATTTATTTACACACAATACTGGGAAATACTGTATGTTGAGCACAGTGGGAATATTGAATTACACAAAATACTGGTGATTACTTTATGTTGAACACTGTAGGGAAGATTTATTTACACAAAATACTGAGGAATACTTTATGTTGAACACTGTCTGCAGATTTATTTACACAAAATACTGAGGAATACTGTATGGTGAGCACTATGGGAAGATTTATTAACACAAAATATGGGGGATTACTTCTTGTTGAACATTATGGGAATATTTATTTACACAAATTAATGGGGATTACTTTACTGTGAAAAGATTTATTTACACAAAATACTGAGGAATACTGTATGTTGAGCACTGTGGGAAGATTTATTTACAACAAATACTGGGGATTACTTTATGTTGAACACTATGGGATGATTTATTTACACAAAATACTGGGGATTACTTTATGTTGAACACTGTTGGAAGATTACTTACACAAAATAGTTGGTACTACTTTATTTTGAAAAGTGTGGTAAGATTTATTTACATGAAATTCTGGGAAATACTTTATATTGAACACTGGGAAGATTTATTTACACAAAATACTGAGGAATACTTTATGTTGAACACTGGCAATATTTATTTACACAAAATACTGGGAATTACTTCATGTTGAACACTGTGGGAAGATCTATTTACACAAAATACCGATGAATATTGTATGTTGAGCGTTGTGGGAATATTTATTTACACAAAATACTGGGGATTACTTCATGTTGAACAGTATGGGAATATTTATTTACACACAAAACTGGGAAATACGTTATGTTGAGCACTGTGGGAAGATTTATTTACACAAAATACCGATGAATATTGTATGTTGAGCGTTGTGGGAAGATATATTTACACAAAATACTGAGGAATATTGTATGTTGAGCACGGTCGGAAGATTATTTACACAAAATACTGGGGATTACTTTATGTTGAACACTGTGGGAAGATTTATTTACACAAAATACTGAGGAATACTGTATGTTGAATACAGTGGGAAGATTTATTTACACAAAATACTGAGGAATACTTCTTGTTGAACACTGTGTGAATATCTATTTACATAAAATACTTGGAAATACGTTGTATTGAACACTGTGAGATTTACTTACACAAAATACTGGGAAATACTTTATGTTGAGCACTGTGGGAATATTTATGCACACACAATACTGGGAATTACTTTATGTTGAACACTGTGGGAAGATGTATTTACACAAAATACCAAGGAATACTGTACGTTGGGCACTATGGGAAGATTTATTTACAACAAATACTGGGATTACTTCATGTTGAACACTGTGGGAAGATTTATTTACACAAAATACTGAGGAATATTGTATGTTCAGCACTGTGGGAAGATTTATTTACACAAAATACTGGGGATTATTTTATGTTGAGCACTGTGGGAAAATCTATTTACACAAAATACTGGAGATTACTTTATGGTGAGCACTATGGGAAGATTTATTTACCCAAAATACTGAGGAATACTGTATGTTGAGCACTGTGGAAAGATTTATTTACACAAAATACTGGGATTACTTTATGGTGAGCACTGTGGGAAGATTTATTTACACAAAATACTGGGATTACTTTATGGTGAGCACTATGGGAAGATTTATTTACACAAAATACTGAGGAATACTTTATGTTTAGCACTGTGGGAAGATTTATTTACACACAATACTGGGAAATACTGTATGTTGAGCACAGTGGGAATATTGAATTACACAAAATACTGGTGATTACTTTATGTTGAACACTGTAGGGAAGATTTATTTACACAAAATACTGAGGAATACTTTATGTTGAACACTGTCTGCAGATTTATTTACACAAAATACTGAGGAATACTGTATGGTGAGCACTATGGGAAGATTTATTTACACAAAATGTGGGGGATTACTTCTTGTTGAACATTATGGGAATATTTATTTACACAAATTAATGGGGATTACTTTACTGTGAAAAGATTTATTTACACAAAATACTGAGGAATACTGTATGTTGAGCACTGTGGGAAGATTTATTTACAACAAATACTGGGGATTACTTTATGTTGAACACTATGGGATGATTTATTTACACAAAATACTGGGGATTACTTTATGTTGAACACTGTTGGAAGATTACTTACACAAAATAGTTGGTACTACTTTATTTTGAAAAGTGTGGTAAGATTTATTTACATGAAATTCTGGGAAATACTTTATATTGAACACTGGGAAGATTTATTTACACAAAATACTGAGGAATACTTTATGTTGAACACTGGCAATATTTATTTACACAAAATACTGGGAATTACTTCATGTTGAACACTGTGGGAAGATCTATTTACACAAAATACCGATGAATATTGTATGTTGAGCGTTGTGGGAATATTTATTTACACAAAATACTGGGGATTACTTCATGTTGAACAGTATGGGAATATTTATTTACACACAAAACTGGGAAATACGTTATGTTGAGCACTGTGGGAAGATTTATTTACACAAAATACCGATGAATATTGTATGTTGAGCGTTGTGGGAAGATATATTTACACAAAATACTGAGGAATATTGTATGTTGAGCACGGTCGAAAGATTATTTACACAAAATACTGGGGATTACTTTATGTTGAACACTGTGGGAAGATTTATTTACACAAAATACTGAGGAATACTGTATGTTGAATACAGTGGGAAGATTTATTTACACAAAATACTGAGGAATACTTCTTGTTGAACACTGTGTGAATATCTATTTACATAAAATACTTGGAAATACGTTGTATTGAACACTGTGAGATTTACTTACACAAAATACTGGGAAATACTTTATGTTGAGCACTGTGGGAATATTTATGCACACAAAATACTGGGAATTACTTTATGTTGAACACTGTGGGAAGATGTATTTACACAAAATACCAAGGAATACTGTACGTTGGGCACTATGGGAAGATTTATTTACAACAAATACTGGGATTACTTCATGTTGAACACTGTGGGAAGATTTATTTACACAAAATACTGAGGAATATTGTATGTTCAGCACTGTGGGAAGATTTATTTACACAAAATACTGGGGATTATTTTATGTTGAGCATTGTGGGAAAATTTATTTACACAAAATACTGGAGATTACTTTATGTTGAACACTGTGGAAAGATTGATTGACACAAAATACTGAGGAATACTGTATGTTGAGCACTGTAGGAAGATTTATTTACACAAACTACCGAGGAATAATGTATGTTGAGCACTGTGGGAAGATTTATTTACCCAAAATACTGGGATTACTGTATGTTGAGCACTGTGGAAAGATTTATTTACACAAAATACTGGGATTACTTTATGGTGAGCACTATGGGAAGATTTATTTACACAAAATACTGAGGAATACTTTATGTTTAGCACTGTGGGAAGATTTATTTACACACAATACTGGGAAATACTGTATGTTGAGCACAGTGGGAATATTGAATTACACAAAATACTGGTGATTACTTTATGTTGAACACTGTAGGGAAGATTTATTTACACAAAATACTGAGGAATACTTTATGTTGAACACTGTCTGCAGATTTATTTACACAAAATACTGAGGAATACTGCATGGTGAGCACTATGGGAAGATTTATTTACACAAAATGTGGGGGATTACTTCTTGTTGAACATTATGGGAATATTTATTTACACAAATTAATGGGGATTACTTTACTGTGAAAAGATTTATTTACACAAAATACTGAGGAATACTGTATGTTGAGCACTGTGGGAAGATTTATTTACAACAAATACTGGGGATTACTTTATGTTGAACACTATGGGATGATTTATTTACACAAAATACTGGGGATTACTTGATGTTGAACACTGTTGGAAGATTACTTACACAAAATAGTTGGTACTACTTTATTTTGAAAAGTGTGGTAAGATTTATTTACATGAAATTCTGGGAAATACTTTATATTGAACACTGGGAAGATTTATTTACACAAAATACTGAGGAATACTTTATGTTGAACACTGGCAATATTTATTTACACAAAATACTGGGAATTACTTCATGTTGAACACTGTGGGAAGATCTATTTACACAAAATACCGATGAATATTGTATGTTGAGCGTTGTGGGAATATTTATTTACACAAAATACTGGGGATTACTTCATGTTGAACAGTATGGGAATATTTATTTACACACAAAACTGGGAAATACGTTATGTTGAGCACTGTGGGAAGATTTATTTACACAAAATACCGATGAATATTGTATGTTGAGCGTTGTGGGAAGATATATTTACACAAAATACTGAGGAATATTGTATGTTGAGCACGGTCGGAAGATTATTTACACAAAATACTGGGGATTACTTTATGTTGAACACTGTGGGAAGATTTATTTACACAAAATACTGAGGAATACTGTATGTTGAATACAGTGGGAAGATTTATTTACACAAAATACTGAGGAATACTTCTTGTTGAACACTGTGTGAATATCTATTTACATAAAATACTTGGAAATACGTTGTATTGAACACTGTGAGATTTACTTACACAAAATACTGGGAAATACTTTATGTTGAGCACTGTGGGAATATTTATGCACACAAAATACTGGGAATTACTTTATGTTGAACACTGTGGGAAGATGTATTTACACAAAATACCAAGGAATACTGTACGTTGGGCACTATGGGAAGATTTATTTACAACAAATACTGGGATTACTTCATGTTGAACACTGTGGGAAGATTTATTTACACAAAATACTGAGGAATATTGTATGTTCAGCACTGTGGGAAGATTTATTTACACAAAATACTGGGGATTATTTTATGTTGAGCATTGTGGGAAAATTTATTTACACAAAATACTGGAGATTACTTTATGTTGAACACTGTGGAAAGATTGATTGACACAAAATACTGAGGAATACTGTATGTTGAGCACTGTAGGAAGATTTATTTACACAAACTACCGAGGAATAATGTATGTTGAGCACTGTGGGAAGATTTATTTACCCAAAATACTGAGGAATACTGTATGTTGAGCACTGTGGAAAGATTTATTTACACAAAATACTGGGATTACTTTATGGTGAGCACTATGGGAAGATTTATTTACACAAAATACTGAGGAATACTTTATGTTTAGCACTGTGGGAAGATTTATTTACACACAATACTGGGAAATACTGTATGTTGAGCACAGTGGGAATATTGAATTACACAAAATACTGGTGATTACTTTATGTTGAACACTGTAGGGAAGATTTATTTACACAAAATACTGAGGAATACTTTATGTTGAACACTGTCTGCAGATTTATTTACACAAAATACTGAGGAATACTGTATGGTGAGCACTATGGAAGATTTATTTACACAAAATGTGGGGGATTACTTCTTGTTGAACATTATGGGAATATTTATTTACACAAATTAATGGGGATTACTTTACTGTGAAAAGATTTATTTACACAAAATACTGAGGAATACTGTATGTTGAGCACTGTGGGAAGATTTATTTACAACAAATACTGGGGATTACTTTATGTTGAACACTATGGGATGATTTATTTACACAAAATACTGGGGATTACTTTATGTTGAACACTGTTGGAAGATTACTTACACAAAATAGTTGGTACTACTTTATTTTGAAAAGTGTGGTAAGATTTATTTACATGAAATTCTGGGAAATACTTTATATTGAACACTGGCAATATTTATTTACACAAAATACTGGGAATTACTTCATGTTGAACACTGTGGGAAGATCTATTTACACAAAATACCGATGAATATTGTATGTTGAGCGTTGTGGGAATATTTATTTACACAAAATACTGGGGATTACTTCATGTTGAACAGTATGGGAATATTTATTTACACACAAAACTGGGAAATACGTTATGTTGAGCACTGTGGGAAGATTTATTTACACAAAATACCGATGAATATTGTATGTTGAGCGTTGTGGGAAGATATATTTACACAAAATACTGAGGAATATTGTATGTTGAGCACGGTCGGAAGATTATTTACACAAAATACTGGGGATTACTTTATGTTGAACACTGTGGGAAGATTTATTTACACAAAATACTGAGGAATACTGTATGTTGAATACAGTGGGAAGATTTATTTACACAAAATACTGAGGAATACTTCTTGTTGAACACTGTGTGAATATCTATTTACATAAAATACTTGGAAATACGTTGTATTGAACACTGTGAGATTTACTTACACAAAATACTGGGAAATACTTTATGTTGAGCACTGTGGGAATATTTATGCACACAAAATACTGGGAATTACTTTATGTTGAACACTGTGGGAAGATGTATTTACACAAAATACCAAGGAATACTGTACGTTGGGCACTATGGGAAGATTTATTTACAACAAATACTGGGATTACTTCATGTTGAACACTGTGGGAAGATTTATTTACACAAAATACTGAGGAATATTGTATGTTCAGCACTGTGGGAAGATTTATTTACACAAAATACTGGGGATTATTTTATGTTGAGCACTGTGGGAAAATCTATTTACACAAAATACTGGAGATTACTTTATGGTGAGCACTATGGGAAGATTTATTTACCCAAAATACTGAGGAATACTGTATGTTGAGCACTGTGGAAAGATTTATTTACACAAAATACTGGGATTACTTTATGGTGAGCACTATGGGAAGATTTATTTACACAAAATACTGGGATTACTTTATGGTGAGCACTATGGGAAGATTTATTTACACAAAATACTGAGGAATACTTTATGTTTAGCACTGTGGGAAGATTTATTTACACACAATACTGGGAAATACTGTATGTTGAGCACAGTGGGAATATTGAATTACACAAAATACTGGTGATTACTTTATGTTGAACACTGTAGGGAAGATTTATTTACACAAAATACTGAGGAATACTTTATGTTGAACACTGTCTGCAGATTTATTTACACAAAATACTGAGGAACACTGTATGGTGAGCACTATGGGAAGATTTATTTACACAAAATGTGGGGGATTACTTCTTGTTGAACATTATGGGAATATTTATTTACACAAATTAATGGGGATTACTTTACTGTGAAAAGATTTATTTACACAAAATACTGAGGAATACTGTATGTTGAGCACTGTGGGAAGATTTATTTACAACAAATACTGGGGATTACTTTATGTTGAACACTATGGGATGATTTATTTACACAAAATACTGGGGATTACTTTATGTTGAACACTGTTGGAAGATTACTTACACAAAATAGTTGGTACTACTTTATTTTGAAAAGTGTGGTAAGATTTATTTACATGAAATTCTGGGAAATACTTTATATTGAACACTGGGAAGATTTATTTACACAAAATACTGAGGAATACTTTATGTTGAACACTGGCAATATTTATTTACACAAAATACTGGGAATTACTTCATGTTGAACACTGTGGGAAGATCTATTTACACAAAATACCGATGAATATTGTATGTTGAGCGTTGTGGGAATATTTATTTACACAAAATACTGGGGATTACTTCATGTTGAACAGTATGGGAATATTTATTTACACACAAAACTGGGAAATACGTTATGTTGAGCACTGTGGGAAGATTTATTTACACAAAATACCGATGAATATTGTATGTTGAGCGTTGTGGGAAGATATATTTACACAAAATACTGAGGAATATTGTATGTTGAGCACGGTCGGAAGATTATTTACACAAAATACTGGGGATTACTTTATGTTGAACACTGTGGGAAGATTTATTTACACAAAATACTGAGGAATACTGTATGTTGAATACAGTGGGAAGATTTATTTACACAAAATACTGAGGAATACTTCTTGTTGAACACTGTGTGAATATCTATTTACATAAAATACTTGGAAATACGTTGTATTGAACACTGTGAGATTTACTTACACAAAATACTGGGAAATACTTTATGTTGAGCACTGTGGGAATATTTATGCACACAAAATACTGGGAATTACTTTATGTTGAACACTGTGGGAAGATGTATTTACACAAAATACCAAGGAATACTGTACGTTGGGCACTATGGGAAGATTTATTTACAACAAATACTGGGATTACTTCATGTTGAACACTGTGGGAAGATTTATTTACACAAAATACTGAGGAATATTGTATGTTCAGCACTGTGGGAAGATTTATTTACACAAAATACTGGGGATTATTTTATGTTGAGCATTGTGGGAAAATTTATTTACACAAAATACTGGAGATTACTTTATGTTGAACACTGTGGAAAGATTGATTGACACAAAATACTGAGGAATACTGTATGTTGAGCACTGTAGGAAGATTTATTTACACAAACTACCGAGGAATAATGTATGTTGAGCACTGTGGGAAGATTTATTTACCCAAAATACTGGGATTACTGTATGTTGAGCACTGTGGAAAGATTTATTTACACAAAATACTGGGATTACTTTATGGTGAGCACTATGGGAAGATTTATTTACACAAAATACTGAGGAATACTTTATGTTTAGCACTGTGGGAAGATTTATTTACACACAATACTGGGAAATACTGTATGTTGAGCACAGTGGGAATATTGAATTACACAAAATACTGGTGATTACTTTATGTTGAACACTGTAGGGAAGATTTATTTACACAAAATACTGAGGAATACTTTATGTTGAACACTGTCTGCAGATTTATTTACACAAAATACTGAGGAATACTGCATGGTGAGCACTATGGGAAGATTTATTTACACAAAATGTGGGGGATTACTTCTTGTTGAACATTATGGGAATATTTATTTACACAAATTAATGGGGATTACTTTACTGTGAAAAGATTTATTTACACAAAATACTGAGGAATACTGTATGTTGAGCACTGTGGGAAGATTTATTTACAACAAATACTGGGGATTACTTTATGTTGAACACTATGGGATGATTTATTTACACAAAATACTGGGGATTACTTTATGTTGAACACTGTTGGAAGATTACTTACACAAAATAGTTGGTACTACTTTATTTTGAAAAGTGTGGTAAGATTTATTTACATGAAATTCTGGGAAATACTTTATATTGAACACTGGGAAGATTTATTTACACAAAATACTGAGGAATACTTTATGTTGAACACTGGCAAAATTTATTTACACAAAATACTGGGAATTACTTCATGTTGAACACTGTGGGAAGATCTATTTACACAAAATACCGATGAATATTGTATGTTGAGCGTTGTGGGAATATTTATTTACACAAAATACTGGGGATTACTTCATGTTGAACAGTATGGGAATATTTATTTACACACAAAACTGGGAAATACGTTATGTTGAGCACTGTGGGAAGATTTATTTACACAAAATACCGATGAATATTGTATGTTGAGCGTTGTGGGAAGATATATTTACACAAAATACTGAGGAATATTGTATGTTGAGCACGGTCGGAAGATTATTTACACAAAATACTGGGGATTACTTTATGTTGAACACTGTGGGAAGATTTATTTACACAAAATACTGAGGAATACTGTATGTTGAATACAGTGGGAAGATTTATTTACACAAAATACTGAGGAATACTTCTTGTTGAACACTGTGTGAATATCTATTTACATAAAATACTTGGAAATACGTTGTATTGAACACTGTGAGATTTACTTACACAAAATACTGGGAAATACTTTATGTTGAGCACTGTGGGAATATTTATGCACACACAATACTGGGAATTACTTTATGTTGAACACTGTGGGAAGATGTATTTACACAAAATACCAAGGAATACTGTACGTTGGGCACTATGGGAAGATTTATTTACAACAAATACTGGGATTACTTCATGTTGAACACTGTGGGAAGATTTATTTACACAAAATACTGAGGAATATTGTATGTTCAGCACTGTGGGAAGATTTATTTACACAAAATACTGGGGATTATTTTATGTTGAGCATTGTGGGAAAATTTATTTACACAAAATACTGGAGATTACTTTATGTTGAACACTGTGGAAAGATTGATTGACACAAAATACTGAGGAATACTGTATGTTGAGCACTGTAGGAAGATTTATTTACACAAACTACCGAGGAATAATGTATGTTGAGCACTGTGGGAAGATTTATTTACCCAAAATACTGAGGAATACTGTATGGTGAGCACTGTGGAAAGATTTATTTACACAACATACTGGGATTACTTTATGGTGAGCACTATGGGAAGATTTATTTACACAAAATACTGAGGAATACTTTATGTTTAGCACTGTGGGAAGATTTATTTACACACAATACTGGGAAATACTGTATGTTGAGCACAGTGGGAATATTGAATTACACAAAATACTGGTGATTACTTTATGTTGAACACTGTAGGGAAGATTTATTTACACAAAATACTGAGGAATACTTTATGTTGAACACTGTCTGCAGATTTATTTACACAAAATACTGAGGAATACTGTATGGTGAGCACTATGGGAAGATTTATTAACACAAAATATGGGGGATTACTTCTTGTTGAACATTATGGGAATATTTATTTACACAAATTAATGGGGATTACTTTACTGTGAAAAGATTTATTTACACAAAATACTGAGGAATACTGTATGTTGAGCACTGTGGAAAGATTTATTTACAACAAATACTGGGGATTACTTTATGTTGAACACTATGGGATGATTTATTTACACAAAATACTGGGGATTACTTTATGTTGAACACTGTTGGAAGATTACTTACACAAAATAGTTGGTACTACTTTATTTTGAAAAGTGTGGTAAGATTTATTTACATGAAATTCTGGGAAATACTTTATATTGAACACTGGGAAGATTTATTTACACAAAATACTGAGGAATACTTTATGTTGAACACTGGCAATATTTATTTACACAAAATACTGGGAATTACTTCATGTTGAACACTGTGGGAAGATCTATTTACACAAAATACCGATGAATATTGTATGTTGAGCGTTGTGGGAATATTTATTTACACAAAATACTGGGGATTACTTCATGTTGAACAGTATGGGAATATTTATTTACACACAAAACTGGGAAATACGTTATGTTGAGCACTGTGGGAAGATTTATTTACACAAAATACCGATGAATATTGTATGTTGAGCGTTGTGGGAAGATATATTTACACAAAATACTGAGGAATATTGTATGTTGAGCACGGTCGGAAGATTATTTACACAAAATACTGGGGATTACTTTATGTTGAACACTGTGGGAAGATTTATTTACACAAAATACTGAGGAATACTGTATGTTGAATACAGTGGGAAGATTTATTTACACAAAATACTGAGGAATACTTCTTGTTGAACACTGTGTGAATATCTATTTACATAAAATACTTGGAAATACGTTGTATTGAACACTGTGAGATTTACTTACACAAAATACTGGGAAATACTTTATGTTGAGCACTGTGGGAATATTTATGCACACAAAATACTGGGAATTACTTTATGTTGAACACTGTGGGAAGATGTATTTACACAAAATACCAAGGAATACTGTACGTTGGGCACTATGGGAAGATTTATTTACAACAAATACTGGGATTACTTCATGTTGAACACTGTGGGAAGATTTATTTACACAAAATACTGAGGAATATTGTATGTTCAGCACTGTGGGAAGATTTATTTACACAAAATACTGGGGATTATTTTATGTTGAGCACTGTTGGAAGATTACTTACACAAAATAGTTGGTACTACTTTATTTTGAAAAGTGTGGTAAGATTTATTTACATGAAATTCTGGGAAATACTTTATATTGAACACTGGGAAGATTTATTTACACAAAATACTGAGGAATACTTTATGTTGAACACTGGCAATATTTATTTACACAAAATACTGGGAATTACTTCATGTTGAACACTGTGGGAAGATCTATTTACACAAAATACCGATGAATATTGTATGTTGAGCGTTGTGGGAATATTTATTTACACAAAATACTGGGGATTACTTCATGTTGAACAGTATGGGAATGTTTATTTACACACAAAACTGGGAAATACGTTATGTTGAGCACTGTGGGAAGATTTATTTACACAAAATACCGATGAATATTGTATGTTGAGCGTTGTGGGAAGATATATTTACACAAAATACTGAGGAATATTGTATGTTGAGCACGGTCGGAAGATTATTTACACAAAATACTGGGGATTACTTTATGTTGAACACTGTGGGAAGATTTATTTACACAAAATACTGAGGAATACTGTATGTTGAATACAGTGGGAAGATTTATTTACACAAAATACTGAGGAATACTTCTTGTTGAACACTGTGTGAATATCTATTTACATAAAATACTTGGAAATACGTTGTATTGAACACTGTGAGATTTACTTACACAAAATACTGGGAAATACTTTATGTTGAGCACTGTGGGAATATTTATGCACACAAAATACTGGGAATTACTTTATGTTGAACACTGTGGGAAGATGTATTTACACAAAATACCAAGGAATACTGTACGTTGGGCACTATGGGAAGATTTATTTACAACAAATACTGGGATTACTTCATGTTGAACACTGTGGGAAGATTTATTTACACAAAATACTGAGGAATATTGTATGTTCAGCACTGTGGGAAGATTTATTTACACAAAATACTGGGGATTATTTTATGTTGAGCATTGTGGGAAAATTTATTTACACAAAATACTGGAGATTACTTTATGTTGAACACTGTGGAAAGATTGATTGACACAAAATACTGAGGAATACTGTATGTTGAGCACTGTAGGAAGATTTATTTACACAAACTACCGAGGAATAATGTATGTTGAGCACTGTGGGAAGATTTATTTACCCAAAATACTGGGATTACTGTATGTTGAGCACTGTGGAAAGATTTATTTACACAAAATACTGGGATTACTTTATGGTGAGCACTATGGGAAGATTTATTTACACAAAATACTGAGGAATACTTTATGTTTAGCACTGTGGGAAGATTTATTTACACACAATACTGGGAAATACTGTATGTTGAGCACAGTGGGAATATTGAATTACACAAAATACTGGTGATTACTTTATGTTGAACACTGTAGGGAAGATTTATTTACACAAAATACTGAGGAATACTTTATGTTGAACACTGTCTGCAGATTTATTTACACAAAATACTGAGGAATACTGCATGGTGAGCACTATGGGAAGATTTATTTACACAAAATGTGGGGGATTACTTCTTGTTGAACATTATGGGAATATTTATTTACACAAATTAATGGGGATTACTTTACTGTGAAAAGATTTATTTACACAAAATACTGAGGAATACTGTATGTTGAGCACTGTGGGAAGATTTATTTACAACAAATACTGGGGATTACTTTATGTTGAACACTATGGGATGATTTATTTACACAAAATACTGGGGATTACTTTATGTTGAACACTGTTGGAAGATTACTTACACAAAATAGTTGGTACTACTTTATTTTGAAAAGTGTGGTAAGATTTATTTACATGAAATTCTGGGAAATACTTTATATTGAACACTGGGAAGATTTATTTACACAAAATACTGAGGAATACTTTATGTTGAACACTGGCAATATTTATTTACACAAAATACTGGGAATTACTTCATGTTGAACACTGTGGGAAGATCTATTTACACAAAATACCGATGAATATTGTATGTTGAGCGTTGTGGGAATATTTATTTACACAAAATACTGGGGATTACTTCATGTTGAACAGTATGGGAATATTTATTTACACACAAAACTGGGAAATACGTTATGTTGAGCACTGTGGGAAGATTTATTTACACAAAATACCGATGAATATTGTATGTTGAGCGTTGTGGGAAGATATATTTACACAAAATACTGAGGAATATTGTATGTTGAGCACGGTCGGAAGATTATTTACACAAAATACTGGGGATTACTTTATGTTGAACACTGTGGGAAGATTTATTTACACAAAATACTGAGGAATACTGTATGTTGAATACAGTGGGAAGATTTATTTACACAAAATACTGAGGAATACTTCTTGTTGAACACTGTGTGAATATCTATTTACATAAAATACTTGGAAATACGTTGTATTGAACACTGTGAGATTTACTTACACAAAATACTGGGAAATACTTTATGTTGAGCACTGTGGGAATATTTATGCACACAAAATACTGGGAATTACTTTATGTTGAACACTGTGGGAAGATGTATTTACACAAAATACCAAGGAATACTGTACGTTGGGCACTATGGGAAGATTTATTTACAACAAATACTGGGATTACTTCATGTTGAACACTGTGGGAAGATTTATTTACACAAAATACTGAGGAATATTGTATGTTCAGCACTGTGGGAAGATTTATTTACACAAAATACTGGGGATTATTTTATGTTGAGCATTGTGGGAAAATTTATTTACACAAAATACTGGAGATTACTTTATGTTGAACACTGTGGAAAGATTGATTGACACAAAATACTGAGGAATACTGTATGTTGAGCACTGTAGGAAGATTTATTTACACAAACTACCGAGGAATAATGTATGTTGAGCACTGTGGGAAGATTTATTTACCCAAAATACTGAGGAATACTGTATGGTGAGCACTGTGGAAAGATTTATTTACACAACATACTGGGATTACTTTATGGTGAGCACTATGGGAAGATTTATTTACACAAAATACTGAGGAATACTTTATGTTTAGCACTGTGGGAAGATTTATTTACACACAATACTGGGAAATACTGTATGTTGAGCACAGTGGGAATATTGAATTACACAAAATACTGGTGATTACTTTATGTTGAACACTGTAGGGAAGATTTATTTACACAAAATACTGAGGAATACTTTATGTTGAACACTGTCTGCAGATTTATTTACACAAAATACTGAGGAATACTGTATGGTGAGCACTATGGGAAGATTTATTTACACAAAATGTGGGGGATTACTTCTTGTTGAACATTATGGGAATATTTATTTACACAGATTAATGGGGATTACTTTACTGTGAAAAGATTTATTTACACAAAATACTGAGGAATACTGTATGTTGAGCACTGTGGGAAGATTTATTTACAACAAATACTGGGGATTACTTTATGTTGAACACTATGGGATGATTTATTTACACAAAATACTGGGGATTACTTTATGTTGAACACTGTTGGAAGATTACTTACACAAAATAGTTGGTACTACTTTATTTTGAAAAGTGTGGTAAGATTTATTTACATGAAATTCTGGGAAATACTTTATATTGAACACTGGGAAGATTTATTTACACAAAATACTGAGGAATACTTTATGTTGAACACTGGCAATATTTATTTACACAAAATACTGGGAATTACTTCATGTTGAACACTGTGGGAAGATCTATTTACACAAAATACCGATGAATATTGTATGTTGAGCGTTGTGGGAATATTTATTTACACAAAATACTGGGGATTACTTCATGTTGAACAGTATGGGAATATTTATTTACACACAAAACTGGGAAATACGTTATGTTGAGCACTGTGGGAAGATTTATTTACACAAAATACCGATGAATATTGTATGTTGAGCGTTGTGGGAAGATATATTTACACAAAATACTGAGGAATATTGTATGTTGAGCACGGTCGGAAGATTATTTACACAAAATACTGGGGATTACTTTATGTTGAACACTGTGGGAAGATTTATTTACACAAAATACTGAGGAATACTGTATGTTGAATACAGTGGGAAGATTTATTTACACAAAATACTGAGGAATACTTCTTGTTGAACACTGTGTGAATATCTATTTACATAAAATACTTGGAAATACGTTGTATTGAACACTGTGAGATTTACTTACACAAAATACTGGGAAATACTTTATGTTGAGCACTGTGGGAATATTTATGCACACAAAATACTGGGAATTACTTTATGTTGAACACTGTGGGAAGATGTATTTACACAAAATACCAAGGAATACTGTACGTTGGGCACTATGGGAAGATTTATTTACAACAAATACTGGGATTACTTCATGTTGAACACTGTGGGAAGATTTATTTACACAAAATACTGAGGAATATTGTATGTTCAGCACTGTGGGAAGATTTATTTACACAAAATACTGGGGATTATTTTATGTTGAGCACTGTGGGAAAATCTATTTACACAAAATACTGGAGATTACTTTATGTTGAACACTGTGGAAAGATTGATTGACACAAAATACTGAGGAATACTGTATGTTGAGCACTGTAGGAAGATTTATTTACACAAACTACCGAGGAATAATGTATGTTGAGCACTGTGGGAAGATTTATTTACCCAAAATACTGAGGAATACTGTATGTTGAGCACTGTGGAAAGATTTATTTACACAAAATACTGGGATTACTTTATGGTGAGCACTATGGGAAGATTTATTAACACAAAATACTGAGGAATACTTTATGTTTAGCACTGTGGGAAGATTTATTTACACACAATACTGGGAAATACTGTATGTTGAGCACAGTGGGAATATTGAATTACACAAAATACTGGTGATTACTTTATGTTGAACACTGTAGGGAAGATTTATTTACACAAAATACTGAGGAATACTTTATGTTGAACACTGTCTGCAGATTTATTTACACAAAATACTGAGGAATACTGTATGGTGAGCACTATGGGAAGATTTATTTACACAAAATGTGGGGGATTACTTCTTGTTGAACATTATGGGAATATTTATTTACACAAATTAATGGGGATTACTTTACTGTGAAAAGATTTATTTACACAAAATACTGAGGAATACTGTATGTTGAGCACTGTGGGAAGATTTATTTACAACAAATACTGGGGATTACTTTATGTTGAACACTATGGGATGATTTATTTACACAAAATACTGGGGATTACTTTATGTTGAACACTGTTGGAAGATTACTTACACAAAATAGTTGGTACTACTTTATTTTGAAAAGTGTGGTAAGATTTATTTACATGAAATTCTGGGAAATACTTTATATTGAACACTGGGAAGATTTATTTACACAAAATACTGAGGAATACTTTATGTTGAACACTGGCAATATTTATTTACACAAAATACTGGGAATTACTTCATGTTGAACACTGTGGGAAGATCTATTTACACAAAATACCGATGAATATTGTATGTTGAGCGTTGTGGGAATATTTATTTACACAAAATACTGGGGATTACTTCATGTTGAACAGTATGGGAATGTTTATTTACACACAAAACTGGGAAATACGTTATGTTGAGCACTGTGGGAAGATTTATTTACACAAAATACCGATGAATATTGTATGTTGAGCGTTGTGGGAAGATATATTTACACAAAATACTGAGGAATATTGTATGTTGAGCACGGTCGGAAGATTATTTACACAAAATACTGGGGATTACTTTATGTTGAACACTGTGGGAAGATTTATTTACACAAAATACTGAGGAATACTGTATGTTGAATACAGTGGGAAGATTTATTTACACAAAATACTGAGGAATACTTCTTGTTGAACACTGTGTGAATATCTATTTACATAAAATACTTGGAAATACGTTGTATTGAACACTGTGAGATTTACTTACACAAAATACTGGGAAATACTTTATGTTGAGCACTGTGGGAATATTTATGCACACAAAATACTGGGAATTACTTTATGTTGAACACTGTGGGAAGATGTATTTACACAAAATACCAAGGAATACTGTACGTTGGGCACTATGGGAAGATTTATTTACAACAAATACTGGGATTACTTCATGTTGAACACTGTGGGAAGATTTATTTACACAAAATACTGAGGAATATTGTATGTTCAGCACTGTGGGAAGATTTATTTACACAAAATACTGGGGATTATTTTATGTTGAGCACTGTTGGAAGATTACTTACACAAAATAGTTGGTACTACTTTATTTTGAAAAGTGTGGTAAGATTTATTTACATGAAATTCTGGGAAATACTTTATATTGAACACTGGGAAGATTTATTTACACAAAATACTGAGGAATACTTTATGTTGAACACTGGCAATATTTATTTACACAAAATACTGGGAATTACTTCATGTTGAACACTGTGGGAAGATCTATTTACACAAAATACCGATGAATATTGTATGTTGAGCGTTGTGGGAATATTTATTTACACAAAATACTGGGGATTACTTCATGTTGAACAGTATGGGAATATTTATTTACACACAAAACTGGGAAATACGTTATGTTGAGCACTGTGGGAAGATTTATTTACACAAAATACCGATGAATATTGTATGTTGAGCGTTGTGGGAAGATATATTTACACAAAATACTGAGGAATATTGTATGTTGAGCACGGTCGGAAGATTATTTACACAAAATACTGGGGATTACTTTATGTTGAACACTGTGGGAAGATTTATTTACACAAAATACTGAGGAATACTGTATGTTGAATACAGTGGGAAGATTTATTTACACAAAATACTGAGGAATACTTCTTGTTGAACACTGTGTGAATATCTATTTACATAAAATACTTGGAAATACGTTGTATTGAACACTGTGAGATTTACTTACACAAAATACTGGGAAATACTTTATGTTGAGCACTGTGGGAATATTTATGCACACAAAATACTGGGAATTACTTTATGTTGAACACTGTGGGAAGATGTATTTACACAAAATACCAAGGAATACTGTACGTTGGGCACTATGGGAAGATTTATTTACAACAAATACTGGGATTACTTCATGTTGAACACTGTGGGAAGATTTATTTACACAAAATACTGAGGAATATTGTATGTTCAGCACTGTGGGAAGATTTATTTACACAAAATACTGGGGATTATTTTATGTTGAGCACTGTGGGAAAATTTATTTACACAAAATACTGGAGATTACTTTATGTTGAACACTGTGGAAAGATTGATTGACACAAAATACTGAGGAATACTGTATGTTGAGCACAGTAGGAAGATTTATTTACACAAACTACCGAGGAATAATGTATGTTGAGCACGGTGGGAAGATTTATTTACCCAAAATACTGAGGAATACTGTATGTTGAGCACTGTGGAAAGATTTATTTACACAAAATACTGGGATTACTTTATGGTGAGCACTATGGGAAGATTTATTTACACAAAATACTGAGGAATACTTTATGTTTAGCACTGTGGGAAGATTTATTTACACACAATACTGGGAAATACTGTATGTTGAGCACAGTGGGAATATTGAATTACACAAAATACTGGTGATTACTTTATGTTGAACACTGTAGGGAAGATTTATTTACACAAAATACTGAGGAATACTTTATGTTGAACACTGTCTGCAGATTTATTTACACAAAATACTGAGGAATACTGTATGGTGAGCACTATGGGAAGATTTATTTACACAAAATGTGGGGGATTACTTCTTGTTGAACATTATGGAAATATTTATTTACACAAATTAATGGGGATTACTTTACTGTGAAAAGATTTATTTACACAAAATACTGAGGAATACTGTATGTTGAGCACTGTGGGAAGATTTATTTACAACAAATACTGGGGATTACTTTATGTTGAACACTATGGGATGATTTATTTACACAAAATACTGGGGATTACTTTATGTTGAACACTGTTGGAAGATTACTTACACAAAATAGTTGGTACTACTTTATTTTGAAAAGTGTGGTAAGATTTATTTACATGAAATTCTGGGAAATACTTTATATTGAACACTGGGAAGATTTATTTACACAAAATACTGAGGAATACTTTATGTTGAACACTGGCAATATTTATTTACACAAAATACTGGGAATTACTTCATGTTGAACACTGTGGGAAGATCTATTTACACAAAATACCGATGAATATTGTATGTTGAGCGTTGTGGGAATATTTATTTACACAAAATACTGGGGATTACTTCATGTTGAACAGTATGGGAATATTTATTTACACACAAAACTGGGAAATACGTTATGTTGAGCACTGTGGGAAGATTTATTTACACAAAATACCGATGAATATTGTATGTTGAGCGTTGTGGGAAGATATATTTACACAAAATACTGAGGAATATTGTATGTTGAGCACGGTCGGAAGATTATTTACACAAAATACTGGGGATTACTTTATGTTGAACACTGTGGGAAGATTTATTTACACAAAATACTGAGGAATACTGTATGTTGAATACAGTGGGAAGATTTATTTACACAAAATACTGAGGAATACTTCTTGTTGAACACTGTGTGAATATCTATTTACATAAAATACTTGGAAATACGTTGTATTGAACACTGTGAGATTTACTTACACAAAATACTGGGAAATACTTTATGTTGAGCACTGTGGGAATATTTATGCACACAAAATACTGGGAATTACTTTATGTTGAACACTGTGGGAAGATGTATTTACACAAAATACCAAGGAATACTGTACGTTGGGCACTATGGGAAGATTTATTTACAACAAATACTGGGATTACTTCATGTTGAACACTGTGGGAAGATTTATTTACACAAAATACTGAGGAATATTGTATGTTCAGCACTGTGGGAAGATTTATTTACACAAAATACTGGGGATTATTTTATGTTGAGCACTGTGGGAAAATTTATTTACACAAAATACTGGAGATTACTTTATGTTGAACACTGTGGAAAGATTGATTGACACAAAATACTGAGGAATACTGTATGTTGAGCACTGTAGGAAGATTTATTTACACAAACTACCGAGGAATAATGTATGTTGAGCACTGTGGGAAGATTTATTTACCCAAAATACTGAGGAATACTGTATGTTGAACACTGTGGAAAGATTTATTTACACAACATACTGGGATTACTTTATGGTGAGCGCTATGGGAAGATTTATTTACACAAAATACTGAGGAATACTTTATGCTTAGCACTGTGGGAAGATTTATTTACACACAATACTGGGAAATACTGTATGTTGAGCACAGTGGGAATATTGAATTACACAAAATACTGGTGATTACTTTATGTTGAACACTGTAGGGAAGATTTATTTACACAAAATACTGAGGAATACTTTATGTTGAACACTGTCTGCAGATTTATTTACACAAAATACTGAGGAATACTGTATGGTGAGCACTATGGGAAGATTTATTAACACAAAATATGGGGGATTACTTCTTGTTGAACATTATGGGAATATTTATTTACACAAATTAATGGGGATTACTTTACTGTGAAAAGATTTATTTACACAAAATACTGAGGAATACTGTATGTTGAGCACTGTGGGAAGATTTATTTACAACAAATACTGGGGATTACTTTATGTTGAACACTATGGGATGATTTATTTACACAAAATACTGGGGATTACTTTATGTTGAACACTGTTGGAAGATTACTTACACAAAATAGTTGGTACTACTTTATTTTGAAAAGTGTGGTAAGATTTATTTACATGAAATTCTGGGAAATACTTTATATTGAACACTGGGAAGATTTATTTACACAAAATACTGAGGAATACTTTATGTTGAACACTGGCAATATTTATTTACACAAAATACTGGGAATTACTTCATGTTGAACACTGTGGGAAGATCTATTTACACAAAATACCGATGAATATTGTATGTTGAGCGTTGTGGGAATATTTATTTACACAAAATACTGGGGATTACTTCATGTTGAACAGTATGGGAATATTTATTTACACACAAAACTGGGAAATACGTTATGTTGAGCACTGTGGGAAGATTTATTTACACAAAATACCGATGAATATTGTATGTTGAGCGTTGTGGGAAGATATATTTACACAAAATACTGAGGAATATTGTATGTTGAGCACGGTCGGAAGATTATTTACACAAAATACTGGGGATTACTTTATGTTGAACACTGTGGGAAGATTTATTTACACAAAATACTGAGGAATACTGTATGTTGAATACAGTGGGAAGATTTATTTACACAAAATACTGAGGAATACTTCTTGTTGAACACTGTGTGAATATCTATTTACATAAAATACTTGGAAATACGTTGTATTGAACACTGTGAGATTTACTTACACAAAATACTGGGAAATACTTTATGTTGAGCACTGTGGGAATATTTATGCACACAAAATACTGGGAATTACTTTATGTTGAACACTGTGGGAAGATGTATTTACACAAAATACCAAGGAATACTGTACGTTGGGCACTATGGGAAGATTTATTTACAACAAATACTGGGATTACTTCATGTTGAACACTGTGGGAAGATTTATTTACACAAAATACTGAGGAATATTGTATGTTCAGCACTGTGGGAATATTTATTTACACAAAATACTGGGGATTATTTTATGTTGAGCACTGTGGGAAAATCTATTTACACAAAATACTGGAGATTACTTTATGTTGAACACTGTGGAAAGATTGATTGACACAAAATACTGAGGAATACTGTATGTTGAGCACTGTAGGAAGATTTATTTACACAAACTACCGAGGAATAATGTATGTTGAGCACTGTGGGAAGATTTATTTACCCAAAATACTGAGGAATACTGTATGTTGAGCACTGTGGAAAGATTTATTTACACAACATACTGGGATTACTTTATGGTGAGCACTATGGGAAGATTTATTTGCACAAAATACTGAGGAATACTTTATGTTTAGCACTGTGGGAAGATTTATTTACACACAATACTGGGAAATACTGTATGTTGAGCACAGTGGGAATATTGAATTACACAAAATACTGGTGATTACTTTATGTTGAACACTGTAGGGAAGATTTATTTACACAAAATACTGAGGAATACTTTATGTTGAACACTGTCTGCAGATTTATTTACACAAAATACTGAGGAATACTGTATGGTGAGCACTATGGGAAGATTTATTAACACAAAATATGGGGGATTACTTCTTGTTGAACATTATGGGAATATTTATTTACACAAATTAATGGGGATTACTTTACTGTGAAAAGATTTATTTACACAAAATACTGAGGAATACTGTATGTTGAGCACTGTGGGAAGATTTATTTACACAAAATACTGGGGATTACTTTATGTTGAGCACTGTTGGAAGATTTATTTACACAAAATACTGAGGTATACTGTAAGTTGAGCACTGTGGGAAGATTTATTTACACAAAATACTGAGGAATACTTTATGTTGAGCACTGTGGGAAGATTTATTCACAAAAAATACTGAGGAATATTGTATGTTGCGCACTGTGGGAAGACTTATTAACACAAAATACTGAGGACTATTGTATGTTGAGCACTGTGGGAAGATTTATTTACACAAAATACTGAGGAATACTGTATGTTGAGCACTGTGGGAAGGTTTATTTACACAAACTACCGAGGAATAATGTATGTTGAGCACTGTGGGAAGATTTATTTACACAACATACTGGGATTACTTTATGGTGAGCACTATGGGAAGATTTATTTACACAAAATACTGAGGAATACTTTATGTTTAGCACTGTGGGAAGAATTATTTACACAAAATACTGTATGTTCAGCACCGTGGGAAGATTTATTTACACAAAATACTGAGGAATATTGTATGTTGAGCACTGTGGGAAGATTTACTTACACAAAATACTAAGGAATACTTTATGTTAAGCACTGTGGGAAGATTTATTTACACAAAATACTGATAATACTTATTGTTAAACACTGTGATAAGATTTATTTACACAAACTACTGAGGAATACTGTATGTTGAGTACTGTGAGAAGATTTATTTACACAAAATACTGGGGAATACTTCTTGTTCAACACTGTGGGAATATTTATTTACATAAAATACTGGGAAAGACTTTATGTTGAACACTGAGAAAATTGATTTACACAAAATACTAGGGATTACTTCATGTTGAACGCTGTGGTAAGATTTATTTACACAAAATATTGAGGAATACTGTATGTTGAACACTATGGGAAGATTTATTTACACAAAATACAGAGGAATAATGTAAGTTTGAGCACTGTGGGAATATTTATTTTAAATTACACAAAATACTGAGGAATACTGTATATTGAACACTGTGGGAAGATTTATTTACTCAAGATACTGAGGAATACTTTATGTTGAGCATTGTGGGAAGATTTATATACACAAAATACTGAGGAATACTGTATGTTGAGCACTGTGGGAAGATTTATATACACAAAATACTGAGGAATATACTGCATGTTGAACACTGTGGGAAGATTTACTTACACAAAATACTGAGGAATACTGTACATTGAACACTGTGGGAAGATTTATTTACACAAAATATTGAGAAATACTTTATGTTGAGCACAGTGGGAATATTGAATTGCACAAAATACTGGGGATTACTTTATGTTGAGCACTGTGGGAAGATTTATTTACACAAAATACTGAGGAATACTTTATTTTGAGCACTGTGAGAAGATTTATTTACACAAGATACTGGGGATTACATTATGTTGAACACTGTAGGGAAGATTTATTTACACAAAATACTGAGGAATACTTTATGTTGAACACTGTCTGCAGATTTATTTACACAAAATACTGAGGAATACTGTATGGTGAGCACTGTGGGAAGATTTATTTACACAAAATACTGGGGATTACTTTATGTTGAACACTGTGGGAAGATTTATTTACACAAAATACTGGGGATTACTTTGTGTTGAACATTATGGGAATATTTATTTACATAAATTAATGCGGATTACTTTATGGTGAGCACTGTGAAAAGATTTATTTACACAAAATACTGAGGAATACTGTATGTTGAGCACAGTGGGAAGATTTATTTACACAAAATACTGGGGATTACTTTATGTTGAACACTGTGGGAAGATTTATTTACACAAAATACTGAGGAATACTTTATGTTGAGCACTGTGAGAAGATTTATTTACACAAAATACTGTATGTTCAGCACCGTGGGAAGATTTATTTACACAAAATACTGAGGAATATTGTATGTTGCGCACTGTGGGAAGATTTATTTACACAAAATACTGAGGAATACTTTATGTTGAGCACTGTGGGAAGATTTATTTACACAAAATACTGATAATACTTTATGTTAAACACTGTGATAAGATTTATTTACACAAACTACTGAGGAATACTGTATGTTGAGCACTGTGAGAAGATTTATTTACACAAAATACTGGGGAATACTTCTTGTTCAACACTGTGGGAATATTTATTTACATAAAATACAGGGAAAGACTTTATGTTGAACACTGTGGGAAAATTGATTTACACAAAATACTAGGGATTACTTCATGTAGAACGCTGTGGGAAGATTTATTTACACAAAATACTGAGGAATACTGTATGTTGAACACTATGGGAAGATTTATTTACACAAAATACAGAGGAATAATGTATGTTTGAGCACTGTGGGAATATTTATTTTAACTTACACAAAATACTGAGGAATACTGTATATTGAACACTGCGGGAAGATTTATTTACTCACAATACTGAGGAATACTTTATGTTGAGCACTGTGGGAAGATTTATATACACAAAATACTGAGGAATATACTGCATGTTGAACACTGTGGGAAGATTTATTTACACAAAATACTGAGGAATACTTTATATTGAACACTGAGAAGATTTATTTACACAAAATACTGAGGAAAACTTTATGTTGAAAACTGTGGGAAGATTTATTTACACAAAATACTGAGGAATATTTTATATTGAACACTGTGGGAAGATTTATTTACACAAAATACTGAGGAATACTGTATGTTGAACACTGTGGGAAGATTTATATACACAAAATACTGAGGAATATACTGCATGTTGAACACTGTGGGAAGATTTATTTACACAAAATACTGAGGAATACTTTATATTGAACACTGAGAAGATTTATTTACACAAAATACTGAGGAAAACTTTATGTTGAAAACTGTGGGAAGATTTATTTACACAAAATACTGAGGAATATTTTATATTGAACACTGTGGGAAGATTTATTTACACAAAATACTGAGGAATACTGTATGTTGAACACTGAGGAGATTTATTTACACAAAATACTGAGGAATACTGTATGTTGAGCACTGTGGGAAGATTTATTTACACAAAATACTGAGGAATACTGTATATTGAACACTGTGAGAAGATTTATTTACACAAAATACAGAGGAATAGTGAATGCTGATCACTGTGGGAAGATTTATTTACACAACATACTGAGGTATACTGTATGTTGAACACTGGGAAGATTTATTTACACAAAATACTGAGGTATACTGTATGTTGAACACTGTGGGAAGATTTATTTACACAAAATACTGAGAAATACTGTATGTTGAACACTGTGAGAAGATTTATTTACACAAAATACTGAGGAATACTGTATGTTGAACACTGTGAGAAGATTTATTTACACAAAATACTGAGGAATAGTAAATGCTGATCACTGTGGGAAGATTTATTTACACAAAATACTGAGGAATACTTTATGTTGAGCACTGTGGGAGGATTTATTTACCCACAATACTGAGGAATACTGTATGTGGAATACTGGGAAGATTTATTTACACAAAATACTGAGGAATATTTTATATTGAACACTGTGGGAAGATTTATTGACACAAAATACTGAGGAATACTTTATATTGAACACTGTGGGAAGATTTATTTACACAAAATACTGAGGAATACTGTATGTTGAACACTGAGAAGATTTATTTACACAAAATACTGAGGAAAATTTTATGTTGAAAACTGTGGGAAGATTTATTTACACAAAATACAGAGGAATACTGTATATTTAACACTGTGTGAAGATTTATTTACACAAAATACTAGTGATTACCTTAAGTTGAACACTTTGGGAATGTTAACATAAACTACGGATTGACACCTTGTGCTTAAACCTGTGAGAGGGGATATTACCATAACCTACTGATGGTCACCTTATGTCTAAAACCGTGTCAGGTCCTGCTAACATAAATTACTGATTGACACCTGGTGCTTTAAGCTGTGAGAGGGACTGTTAACATAAACTACTGATGGACACCTTATGCTTACAACTGTGAGAGGGGATGCTAACATAAACTACTGATGGACACCATATGCTTAAAACTGTGAGCGGTCCTGTTAACCTAAACTATTGGTGGATACATTATGTTTAAAACTGTGAGAGAAACTGTTAAGTTATTAACTACTGGTGGATACCTTATTTTTAAAACTGTGATGGGAGTTGTTAACATAAATTACTGATGGACACCTTATGTTTGATACTGTGAAAGGGGCTGTTAACATAAACTACTGGTGGTCACCTTATGTGTAAAACTGTGAGAGGGGCCGCTAACATAAACTACTGGTGGATACATTATGCTTAAAACTGTGAGAGAGGCTGTTAACATAAACTACTGATGGATACCTTATGCTTAAAAGTGTGAGAGGAGCTGTTAACATAAACGACTGGTGGGTACCATATGCTTACAACTGTGAGAGGAGCTGTTAACATATACTACTGGTGATACCTCATGTTTAAAACTGGGAGAGTGGGTGCTAACATAAACTACTGATGGACACATCATGTTTAAAACTGTGAGAGGAGTTGTTAACATAAGACTACTGATGGACACCTTATAATTAAAACTGTGAGAGGGGATGTTAACATAAACTACTGATGTACACCTTATGCTTAACACTGTGAGAGAGGCTGCTAACATAAACTACTACTTGATATATTATGCTTAAAACTGTGAGGAGGGCTGTTAACATAAATTACTGATGGCACCTTATGTTTAATATTGTGAGAGGGGCTGACAGCATAAACTACCGATGGATACCTTATGCTTAAAACTGTGAGAGGGACTGCTAACATAAACTACTGATGGATACCTTGTTTAAAACAGTGAGAGGGACTGCTAACATAAACTACTCATGGCTATATCATTTTATTTTTAAAACTGTGAGATAGGCTGTTAACATAAACTACTGGTGGATACCTTATGCTTAAAACTGTGAGGGGAGCTGTTAACATAAAGTACTATTTAAGATACAACTAAGTAACCATGGATACTAAAAACCAGAGTCTCACAGCATCCAATGAGCATGTAATCACCTCGCCTGCATTTCATTTTCAGACTTCAAAATTTTACACAAAAGATCGAAATATGTAAATTAAAACAAGTCAAAATTCAGACTGCATCTGAATTCCTAGCTTGGTTTCATTTGAATCAATTGTGTGCTTTTATATATATAAATCAAAATTAGCACAATTTGCTCAATCTGTACATTAGTTAAATGGGCATTCCTCCGACGGAAAACCTAGAATATATGTATCACAGAGCTAATATTCAATTTTGAGCCCATTGTGACTTGAAATGGGGCAGTGATGGATATTTGAAAAAAGTAAAGACAAACAACGGACGACAAGTGATTGCAAAATTGATATTGTTACTAGATTTGACACTGATTATTTCTTCTTATAATCTTTTAAGAAACAATAAACAGTTTAATTATAATACAAATTTTCACAATACAAACAAAAACTTGTTCTTAAAATATCTACCAACAAAAACAATTGAGAGCAAAATAAATTACCCTTTTATTGTATTACATGAAATACTGGTGGCTACCATATAATGTTGTAAACTGTAAATATAGAAAACACATTGTGCTAAAAATTAGTATCTGTTTTATATATGACAATTTTGTGTGCAAACATTGAGAACAGTAGTTGACATGTGTAGCAAGTTAACCTTTATAATCAATATTAATCAAATATACAAGACTATGTCTTTTATTAAAAACCATGGAAACTCTGCATTAAAAGCTAGAGATAAAAACCCAGCATTGGAAAAAACTCTAGAAAACCATTAGTTTCCATAATTCCATTATACATATATCATTACATTTGTAATAACTATTTAAGATACAATTAAGTAACCATGGATACTAAAAACCAGAGTCTCACAGCAACCAATGAGCATGTAATCACCTCGCCTGCATTTCATTTTCAGACTTCAAAATTTTACACAAAAGATCGAAATATGTAAATTAAAACAAGTCAAAATTCAGACTGCATCTGAATTCCTAGCTTGGTTTCATTTGAATCAATTGTGTGCTTTTATATATATAAATCAAAATTAGCACAATTTGCTCAATCTGTACATTAGTTAAATGGGCATTCCTCCGACGGAAAACCTAGAATATATGTATCACAGAGCTGATATTCAATTTTGAGCCCATTGTGACTTGAAATGAAGTAGTGATGGACTTTTGAAAAAAGTAACGTTCATTGTGACTTGAAATGAGGCAGTGATGGATATTTGAAAAAAGTAAAGACAGTCAACAGACGACAAGTGATTGCAAAATTGAAATTGTTGCTAGATTTGATACAGATTATTTCTTCATAGAATCTTTTAGGAAACAATAAAAAGCTTAATTGTAATATAAATTCTCACAATACAAACAACAACTTGTTCTTAAAATATCTAGCAACAAAAACAATTGAGAGCAAATAAATTACCCTTTAAGTGTATTACACAAAATACTGGTGAATACCTCATTTTATAAACTGTGGGAGAGTTGATTTTAAAATATACTGGAGAATACAATACATATTTTGCATAGTTTCAGGAAGGTGTTGTAAACTGTATGAATAGTTATAAATTATACAAAAATCTAGAAACATCTTGAGCACTACTACTATATGAGATACCTAGCTCCAATGTAATAATTCTGTGAAAGCCTAAGATTTTGTATTTAAAATAATAGGATTTACAGAAAATATGTATCTTCTAATGAAAATGTGACTAAAATGAAAATTTCAAAAAAAAAAAAAAAAAAAAAGTCTTGAATGTCTCTGTCAATTGAGGTGCACAACATTATTATGTATAAATATGGTCTTTAAAGTTTCAGGGAAATATAACACAAAATAAGCACACTCTGTTGAAGATGACAAAGATTCAAAAGTTGGAAAAATTTGAGAAAAATTATTAAAACTTCTGTAATATACCATGAATAACTTCAATATGTATGTAATTATTTTGTAGCTTCATGGAAGTTGGACCGGTGCCATAGAAACAATAGTTGATTACACAAAATAGGTACCTCTTTTCCCTACTCACATTTTACCATACAATAGTATGCATCCTGGCAAAAATGGACACACCTTTGTACATAAAATGTAACATTCACAACTGTACATTAATCTTTAGATTATTAGTTTGTTTTAATCAACCATTCTATTTCTGTATAATTTTATAATGAACTTGATCAAAAGGTCAGTGATTCAGTAAAATGTCAGTTTAAACATATTTCATTGTCCAAAAACATGACAATAGGATCAGATACAAGTTTTACAACTTAGAACATCTTCTCCTTTATATAATACGCCCGTCGTCAACATTCATACAATATTTGTAAAGACTTTCTTTCCCATAACTCTTGAATGAAAAATCTAAATTTCACCAAAAAGTATACAGATCGTAAGACTATCAATTCCAATAACTGTGCGAAGTTTGAAGTGTATTGGCCAAGGGGTTCTCAATTTACAGTGCGACATATGAAAAATCGCCTACAATTTGATGAATAAAGTCCCATAACTCTAGAATGAAAAATTGAAATTTCACCACAAAGTATACAGACCATAAGACTATCAATTCCAATAACTATGCAAAGTTTGAAGTGAATTGGCTAAGGGGTTCTCAATTTACAGCGTGACATACAAAAAATTGCCTTAAAATCACATACAATTTGATGAATAAAGTCCCATAACTCTGGAATGAAATTTCGAAATTTTACCATAAAGTAAGACCATCAATTCCAATAACTCTGAGGTTCCTAAGTTAGAGCGTGACATGTGAAACGGACAGACGGATGGACAGTCGGACATTGGTATACCATAATACATCCCGTCTTAAAGACGGGCGCATAAAAAGCTACAACATTTATTAATTACAAAGACATCAAATGTATCAGTGAAACAAGATTTGCTATTTGCCGAATGACAAATCAAACCCATCTTGAACCTTATACAACACTGAAGAATAAAGAAAAGGCAATAACTTTGAACTGGATAAATAGTGCTGTAAAGTTAGGGTCTCTTAGAATTCAGTTACAAAACTTACAAGTCTGAAGTTATATATTAAATAAAATGTTGGTACTTCTAATCCTACATTACAGATAAATATTACATTTCATATAAATATTCTGAATAGCACATCATGGAGATGAATGTTATTTTCTATTCTTATGTTAAAATGATATTATTGAAATGGAGAGAAAGAGGTATATTCCACAGTATTTTGTTCAAAATTCATCATTAATAAAACTGAAAGGAATGATGTCATTTTGAAAGAAATAAATATTAAATAGCTAACCATTTTTCTGACAAATATTGTGAAACTATTATAATATCATTAATATTTTCTTCATTATATTTCCATATGATATATAATATTATATATTGTACATGTATATTCACAACTGCTGCATTTAATTATATGTCTTGCACATTTTGAAAGTCATCATCTAATTGTATTCTCATGTGACAGTTTATTATATCTTGTGTAAAATAAAGTTGAAATCTTGTTCATAATTTAAACAAATTACTTCTGAATAGAGAACTAATCAATTAGACATACAAAGGAATAATGAAAAGGTTTTATATCTAATATGAAAACTTGTACAATTATTATAATGATACAACATTATGCTAATTAAAAACAACCAATCAAAAGTCAACTGACATTCAAGCATGTCCAAATTTAATATATCATGTTATTAGTCATCATAAGTTCAAACCAGATATAGAAAATACATACATAACCACAATCTTAGAACACAAAGTCATACAACAAGGAGTTTGGCAATCAGATTCCATATCAATGAACAAATCTTGTGGTAAGAACAATCTCAACCAAAGTACACTATGAACCATACATGTATTATTTGTGGTTTTCTGAACAGTTAGCTGTTAAACTGGTAACAGGTATATTGTGAAAAGGGATATGTACAGTTCAGTGACATTATATATAGTGTTGAACCATACATTTTTTTTAATAAGTGAAATGGGGAATGTAAAGCTGTGAGTTATATAGTGTTGAGCAGTACATTTTTAGCATAGGAGGTTTTTAATCGGTGAAATTTGGAAAGAACAGCTCAGTGACATTAGCTGAAGTGTTGAGCCATAGTGTTAGTAACCATACATGTTTAGTTTTTTAATAAGTGAAATGGGGAATGTAAAGCTGTGAGTTATATAGTGTTGAGCAGTACATTTTTAGTATAGGAGGTTTTTAATCAGTGAAATTTGGAAAGTACAGCTCAGTGACATTAGCTGAAGTGTTGAGCCATAGTGTTAGTATGGGGGTGGTATGTGTAATTAGGCGAAGCATAGTATATAGAAAACCATAACAAAGCATGTCTGATACATTTTTTTCAAAGTAGACTTTCTGACCACATTTATCTGTTCATTATATGGCCATCTGATAATAGTGCACAAACTAGCTATGAAAAGAACTTTGTGCCCTAATACCGGAGCCAGTATATATTTTTACCATAATTAGTAGTCAAACCTGCCTTAAAGGGCACGTCTATATAGCAAATCAATGTATATAAAGGACAATCTCATTCTCTCCCATTAATGAATAGTGCATATAATTTTAACCTCTATATAAAGGGCAACTGCTCATAAAGGCCACATTATCAGGTTCCCTTGAGTGGCCTTTATATTAAGGTTTGACTGTACATATAAAAAATGTCGCTTTTTTTTCATATCAACTCCATCAATTAAAAAAAATCAATTGATTCAACCCAAATGAGACAAACATTTTATAGATTTAAAAAGTTGAAGTGTGATCTTCATAATTAAAAAGAAGATCCATTATTAATTTTGTTATTTTGTACTCCTAGTAAAAAGTGAGAAATTGTTGTAGAAATTTTGCTTACCTTAACCTGTATTTAAAAATTTGATGTGTGCCAAATTTCTCATTCAAATATTGACCTTCATTTTTTACTATAATAATTCTCAAAGGTTTGAACATGTTTACAAAACATACATCAGAGTAAAAATATATCACAAATAACTAATACATTCACAAAAATAGTTCTTTATCATGTGATCTTTTATCATTACATCTTATGTTTTACCATAACATCTATCCATGAATAGCTAACTATTGATCCAGTACATGTATACCATAACATCTGTCTATGCATAGCTAACTGTTAATCATGTAAATGTATACCATAACATGTCTATGCATAACTAACTGTTGATCCAGTACATGAATACCATAACATCTGTCTATCTATAACTAACTGTTGATCCAGTACATGCATACCATAACATCTGTCTATGTATAATTAACTGTTGATCCAGTACATGTATACCACAACATCTGTCTATGTATAGCTAACTGTTAATCATGTAAATGTATACCATAACATCTGTCTATGTATAACTAACTGTTGATCCAGTACATGAATACCATAACATCTGTCTATCTATAACTAACTGTTGATCCAGTACATGAATACCAGAACATCTGTCTGTGTATAACTAACTGTTGATCCAGTACATGTATACCATAGCATCTGTCTATGTATAACTAACTGTTGATCCAGTACATGTATACCATAACATCTGTCTATGTATAACTAACTGTTGATCCAGTACATGTATACCATAACATCTGTCTATGTATAACTAACTGTTGATCCAGTACATGTATACCATTACATCTCTCTATGCATAACTAACTGTTGATCCAGTACATGCATACCATTACATCTGTCTATGTATAACTAACTGTTGATCCAGTACATGTATACCATTACATCTCTTTATGTATAACTAACTGTTGATCCAGTACATGCATACCATAACATCTGTCTATGTATAGCTAACTGTTAATCATGTAAATGTATACCATAACATCTGTCTATGTATAACTAACTGTTGATCCAGTACATGAATACCATAACATCTGTCTGTGTATAACTAACTGTTGATCCAGTACATGTATACCATAACATCTGTCTATGTATAACTAACTGTTGATCCAGTACATGTATACCATAACATCTGTCTATGTATAACTAACTGTTGATCCAGTACATGTATACCATAACATCTGTCTATGTATAACTAACTGTTGATCCAGTACATGTATACCATTACATCTCTCTATGTATAACTAACTGTTGATCCAGTACATGCATACCATTACATCTGTCTATGTATAACTAACTGTTGATCCAGTACATGTATACCATTACATCTCTCTATGTATAACTAACTGTTGATCCAGTACATGTATACCATAACATCTGTCTATGTATAACTAACTGTTAATCATGTAAATGTATACCATAACATCTGTCTATGTATTACTAACGGTTGATCCAGTACATGTATACCATTACATCTGTCTATGTATAACTAACTGTTGATTCAGTACATGTATACCATAGCATCTGTCTATGTATAACTAACTGTTGATCCAGTACATGTATACCATAACATCTGTCTATGTATAACTAACTGTTGATCCAGTACATGTATACCATAACATCTGTCTATGTATAACTAACTGTTGATCCAGTACATGTATACCATTACATCTCTCTATGCATAACTAACTGTTGATCCAGTACATGCATACCATTACATCTGTCTATGTATAACTAACTGTTGATCCAGTACATGTATACCATTACATCTCTTTATGTATAACTAACTGTTGATCCAGTACATGCATACCATAACATCTGTCTATGTATAGCTAACTGTTAATCATGTAAATGTATACCATAACATCTGTCTATGTATAACTAACTGTTGATCCAGTACATGAATACCATAACATCTGTCTGTGTATAACTAACTGTTGATCCAGTACATGTATACCATAACATCTGTCTATGTATAACTAACTGTTGATCCAGTACATGTATACCATAACATCTGTCTATGTATAACTAACTGTTGATCCAGTACATGTATACCATAACATCTGTCTATGTATAACTAACTGTTGATCCAGTACATGTATACCATTACATCTCTCTATGTATAACTAACTGTTGATCCAGTACATGCATACCATTACATCTGTCTATGTATAACTAACTGTTGATCCAGTACATGTATACCATTACATCTCTCTATGTATAACTAACTGTTGATCCAGTACATGTATACCATAACATCTGTCTATGTATAACTAACTGTTAATCATGTAAATGTATACCATAACATCTGTCTATGTATTACTAACGGTTGATCCAGTACATGTATACCATTACATCTGTCTATGTATAACTAACTGTTGATTCAGTACATGTATACCATTACATCTGTCTATGTATAACTAACTGTTGGTCCAGTACATGTATACCATTACATTTGTATGTATGGTTTCTGTCTGTTGACTGATCGTATATCTGGGTCAACTTATGTAGGCCTATAACATTTCATATTATCCATGTTGTAAGAGGGCTGGTCTCTCTTAGCTGTTGGTCCTGAAAAATAATGAAAAATGTTAAAAATAATATCCTTAGACATTTTCAGACAATTCTACAATGATGATGTAATGTAGATTTCACTTTCCTTGTATTTTACCTCTTTTCACATATGGTCGGTCCTACACAAATTATGTCATGCAGTGGCAGCCATCTTGACATTCTGAAGCATAGGAATAATTATAATGACACTGTAAGGGGTCATCCAATGATTTTTATGACACTGTAAAGGGCCATTCAATGATTATTCATGTACAGTTTTGGGTCAATCAAGAGTTTTGTTTTTGAAATTTATTCATTTTTAAGTAGGGCTCTATGCTGAGCAAAGTCCTGTGATGTTGGCCATCTTTGATTTCCGATCAACACAAACATATCTGTTGAGAACCATCCAAGGGATGTTTCGTCCAAGTATTATTTCAAATGGTTTAGTGGTTTCTCAGAATAATTAAATTATTTCTCCTCGCATTATTCCCATTTGATTATTTAATTAAATAGGTTGTATATTCAATGGTTATAGCACGTTTGACTTCTATAAATCTCCAGAAATAAAATCTTAAAAATTCATTTTTTAAATCAACATTTTTTTTGCAGTTGTATGTACATATATGATATCTATGAAGTATGATAATTAATTTCGAAATGTTTGGCCAATTGATAAAAACTTTGTCCATTTTAGTAAACAACATTAAGAAAAAACTGGTAGAACGTGCTAAAGTGGGTCACGGGTCACTGTGAGTAGCATGTGTAGTCACGTGACTTGTCTCATTGGTATCGAGAAACAGATACGGTGTTGAAAAAAACTGTTGATACTCATAAAATATTGATAAATGCAATAAAATGTTATGCTTGTCTTCAAGAAATATGATAGACAAAACCATGTGTGAAGTTTTAAGACGAAATATCTCCGATTTCTATGTAAATTTACGAGTTGAAGTGGGGAAACACCCACAGGTAATTTTAGCGATGTATTTTTATCTTGGACAAGAATAATTAGCGTCCTGATTGGATGACCGATTTAAAACACATTGACTCCGCATGGATTAGCAAGGTTACTCAGGTCAATAGTTTATAAATATAGAATCTTGACATCTCCAACTTCATATAGGAAAGGAAAATACCGAACTTTTAACATTGAAACGGAACCATCTTATGCGGAAACCCAGCCGAAACCCTACCCCCACTTGAATTTGATGAATGTTACAGCCACCATTTTCTTGATATGATAATGTAAAACAAAAAGATGCATGTGAAAGAAATCTATGTTATATTTATTCATTTGTTTGATTCTGGAATATTGTTGAACATTGATTTAAACAAGAAAAAAGGGGAAAAAAGGGGGTGGTGGTGAATTTTATTTGTGAATATTACAGCTAAATAAATGTTATGCTTCGACAGTTTAAAGAGAAACATAAAAATTTGTTGCGATTAAAGCTTAAATCAGGGTTAAAAATTGAACAAATATCAGTGGTTTTGTAAATGAGATTTTATTTTAAATAGAAAATCTGAATTTATTATTTATTAATTTATTATTAATGATACCATTTTATATCCCTTGGGAGGGGGAGGAGTGCTATGACGAAAATTTGAAATAAAAACACAGGACCGGACCTTAAGCGAAAATAAAAATCCAGGATTAGTTTTTTATTAAAAAAATCCAGGACCCCTGTGTCCATGATTATTTTTTTTTTTCTTAAGTTAATAATATGAATTATTGACATCCACACTTGCCTGTTGGACAGCACATTTCTGTGTCCACACTTGCTTCCATAGAAAAAAAAACAGCAGCAGACAATCTAAGGAACATTCCAAACCAACCAAGTTTTATTTCAATGGTAGAGTGGTTTTGGACATGGACAATTTTTTTTAAATATTTTTCTCATTGACATGAAGAACAGACATTCTCTGTTCCAGCTTGCTCTATTTTTTCTTCATATCTGGGCTAGGATCCAATGAATTGGTATAACTTCCTGACTGTGAAACAAATAAAATACACAATGATGAGAGACCACCTGATAGATTACCCATGTTTCAATTGGTATTGAGAGAGCAGGGCCCGGTTGTTCAAAACAGTTCAAAAGTTGTCCACTGGACAAATGTGCTTTTTCCTGGACAACTTTTGTCAAGTTTAATTGGATACAGATAAAGTTTTATCCAGTGGATAAATATTATCGCCAATTGAAATTACATTCGATTTTTTTTTTGCCGTCAGGAAGTTTACCTCTATTTAATGTCAAAAATAGCATTTTCCTTTTTTGGAAATAGATTACACTACGCATAACAGGAACACAGATAAATAGATAGATTTTAAATTCAAAGGTAAATAAATAAATGTTATACAATATAAATAACAAATTGAGGAGAAAAAAAAACACAAAAACACACCATCAGAACTTATTTCAGATTTAATTTGTTGCCAGTGCGAGTAAATTAAAGAGAGGTGTAATTGAGGGGGACTGGTTGGTTATTTTAGTCTTCCGTGATCTTGCATTTTTCTTCCGAAATATTTTCTGTTGTTTTTGTTTGTGCCGTGAATCGCTATGAGGACATTTTCCGTGAATCGTTTTCAGTCAAATTTATTTTACATTCTTCACGATATACGCCTCTCGTCTACGTTTTTGTGAACCTTTTTTCAATGTGGTCTTCTATGTTTTTTCTTTGTTGGTTTTTTCTCTCAACGATGTTGTCAATATTACATGAATTACTGTACACATCCACAGTTCAATTGCTAACAAAATAAACCCGACTAGCGAGGATGTATAAATGGTAAAAAAAATACCTTTTCAATTACATTGGGTTACTTTTTTTTTTAATATGAACAGAAGAATTTATTTACCGTGCCTTCAATTGACCAGTAAAAAATACTTTTGATGAAGTGACGAGGACCCCCCTTTTTTGGTTCAAAAGTAGAAGAATGGCTTATGATGATATTAGTGATGGGCAATTGTTTACTAGATTTGCTTGCTGTTTTTGATTTAGATTTGGAACCGATTTGAGTTGATAATTCTTGTTGTTTTTGTTTGTTTTTTGTCTTTAACAGTTGGAGTTAAATACTATTATGAATCTAGAAATGTTAACGAGGGGCACCTGTTTAACGACTGTCATTCCTGCTAATTAATGTATTTTGGATTTCAAACCCTCTGCCCCTTTTTCCCCTTTACACTTTTAAACCTGGAAATATTCCTCCAAAAAATGAAAGAATAACAAAGCTGCATGATAAAAGTGACTGTGACAACCCAAAATATACAAGACTTGCCAAGAAAAAACATAGCTTAGGTTGTAGACAATACACTGTACATACCTTGGTTCTGAAGAGAAGTCCCATAGAGTTCTCTGTTACGTTCTAGGACAACTGTTGAGTATGTTGCACCACAATCCAAGAATCTGTACAAAGTAAAAGGTTAAGATATTATAAACATACATAGAGATAAAATATGAATGAAATGAACAATTATTATATACTGCAATTGAAAACTGAGTTGTTTTCCCCTCTCAAAGGACTGGGAACTATAAGGGCCAAAATTGGTCCCACCTCTGATGTTGATAAAATTTTCTCCAAAATGTATTCACAATATGTACTTTTCAGAAATAAATACAGTTAGGTAATATGTGTATCTAATTCCTCACAGCAGATCGACAAATTCAGGTAATGAAAAGCAGCGAACGTCATTTTTTTCATTATACAGAACGTACGTATCATTGTATTATAATGCATATCTATAAAAAACAAAAACAAAGCATAATAAAACTCAATAAACAAAGCATAAATTTGACTTAATATGCAATGTGGATTGATTTCAGGAATAAAAACATGTTCCGAAGCTGTATTATGAAATTAAAGTGAACGAATAGTAATGTCGCAACGTCACCCATTTTCGACGGTCTCCTGTTTTCGACGGTTTGTTTCACGTGATAAAATCTCTCATTATTTTGATCGCTTCATTTGTCAGAGGTTATGTTATGATGCTGAAATTGCATGAATGATCTCATGAAATCTGATCTGAAAATGTCATCTTTAAATGTAAGAACTACGTACCACATCTATTATTTCACGTTCAAATTGTAGTTTTTCGTAATTCATTTTTTCGTCACCTTAACAAAGCTTTAATCATTTAAAAAATATATCTCATACAGACTATTTTTGGATTCATCGTCTGCTATGACATTGATAATGTACATATTGAGGTCAATAGGGGCGGATCCAGGATTTCAAGTTAGGGGGCCGCACTTAAAAAAATTGCGCCGAGCTGAGGGAGGTGCGAAAATTTTTGGGGTATTTCGTGTGAAAAATCACGATTTTACGCCAAAAAATCATATGTTTTCCAATTTTAGGGTAGGGGCTCGCGCCGGGTGCGCCCTCCCCCCTGGATCCGCCCCTGGGACATCAATTCAGAAACTTATTAACATTGATCGTCGAAAACTGGTCGAAATTTTAGTATTAATCTTAAAGAAGTAATAGATAGATTTATTTGGACAATAGAACTTTGTAATATTTGAAAATTGTTTAAACACTTTTTTAACCGTACTTTATTCTTAACGACAACCAATGCGATGATATATTCCACTACATTTTTACGGACAACCATCACAAATCTATAGAAAAAAAATGCCAAGGTGCGGGTTGAGAGAAGTCCAATATTTAAAGATCGCTTTTTTTATAATATGGAAATATTTTGGGAAATGGTGTGAAGCAAAATGTTTAATGTGTAACGATTTTAGCTAGGACCCTGTGAGAATTTTTTTTTTTTATAAACTGATAACAAGCCTTGGAATCAGATATCCCATAGAAAGTGGTTGTCGATAGATAATTGTTTTACAATCAAGTATTTCATATATATTTATGATGAGAACAAGTTTACAACCATATGATTAATCGTGTAGGTAAAATGTGTGTCGCTGCCATGAGTCTATGTATGATTGTTTTGATTGTCACTAGAAAAAGAGGAGATGGTAGATATTATTTTGCTTTGTGACAAACCAACAGCACTCCTAATAAACTGTTGCTATCAGAATCTGCTGTAAGTTGTCTTTTACGTGTAAGGAGTGTGTCCTTTACATCCCGCGCTAAGGGATGTATTAAATTCGTTCCTCATAGCTGTCTGGTGTCCCTTTCACATAAAGTCGGCGTTTTCCTAGAGGAAGCCATTTGTTATTTTATTTATGTCAAATTCGCAGTCATGTTAGGCTTCTAATAATAATAGGATATTATACATTATTATACAGCTATAATTTTAATTCAATCAAAAACAATATAGTTGTGATCGTCTTCCGTAATTAAAATCGTCAAATAAAGGTAATAACAAAATTATCGAACTCCGAACAATCTTACAAAGGGAAAGTCAAAACTCATAATTATATAAACAGACAAAATCAGTCAACAACCAGAAAACTGTGAAAACCGTAATGACCCTGACTTGGTACAGGCATTTCTAAAGAAATGGTGGGTTGAATCAGATTTTAAGGCGCCAAACCTCCCGCTCTCATTACGGTTCAAAGGTTCCGGCTGTCACTGTAACAGTATTTAAATACAGGAACAAAATAGGTAAAAATGTATTAAATTCAAATCGTGACTTGTTTCAACCTTATTTAAAATATACCTTGACATTCTGTAATACTTGTACTCGTACATCACGTTCACGATCTTTTATTACAACACTATTTCACTCAAGTGTGCATTTTGTTCCTGTTCTAGTTAAAAGACTTTATCAAAATGAAATACAACCGAATTATTATCAAATCGTGACTTGTTTCAACCTTATTTAAAATATACCTTGACATTCGGTAATACTTGTACTCGTACATCACGTTCACGATCTTTTATTACAACACTATTTCACTCAAGTGTACATTTTGTTCCTGTTCTAGTTAAAGGACTTTATCAAACAGAATCATACAGTTTACATGTAATGCAGTTAATACGCATTTAATCCACAAGAATATTTCTATTTTCCACACCTTGTGGTGTGGGGTAGCTATTGTGCATGCGAAATATTAATTGCAAACCCCATTCGGCATTGACTGGCTATTTGCTGCCTGTCTAGCCGAATATTTTATTTTTTTCTCGATCGACAGTTCAGAAGCTAGAAAACAATATGATGAATAGTGTCTGTCAATCAGACAAACAATAACTTATGCACATGACAGAACGCATTTTCAATGCACTACATACACAAACTTTTGATCCATCATTTGTCCATTGGAGGTTGATTTAAGAGAATGGAACTGATAGAAGTTAAAAGTTTAATTTGGGCGCAAAAGGGGAAACTTTATATAATTTATGAAAATGTGATGTGAATTCAGTGGCCAACCATCCCAGTCTGGTGGCGAAAAAAAGGTATTGTTCTGATATGCCTAACGTTGTGTCTGCAAATTCCATCCAATGAACCCCAACAAAAAACCTACTTTCAGCAAACCAATTCTTTTCATTGATTGATATGAAAAGAAAGTTTATAAACAGTAATAATCATAAATTCCATCAATATCAATAAAACAATTACCTTTCATCTTAACTGAACTTGAACCGTCGTGATCATATGGTAGTTGAATTTACAACTACCTGTGCAGTCATTGCCTATAACCACTTAAGTTGTGAGTTTGAACCCCATTCATGGCGAGGTGTACTCGATAAAACATTATGTGATAAAGTTTGTCAGTGACTTGCGATAGGTCTGTGGATTTCTCTGTGTACTCCAATTTCCGCCACAAAAGTAGTAACTGAAATACTTTTGAAAGTGGTGTTAACCTCCAATGGACAAATGATGGATCAAACGTTTGTGTATGTAGTGCATAACATAAAACACCTTTGGGTCATAATGTGAGAGCTATCTGTTGATTGTGCCCAAAAAATATCTACTCCTTTTGGATCAAACTATTTTTCTTCATTTTAGAAGTAGCATCGATAGACCATTAAACCCGTTACCTCCGTATCCCTGTAGTAATAACTATTTCAGTATTCCGGAAGAAAATATATAATCAATAATTGGGGGCTTATGAAAAAACACTATTTTGGATGAAGTGGTGTTTATTCTTTACATCTTCTTTACATTCCTGGCCGTCCTTCACTACTGAAGATTATTGGCCGAGCGCCGTATTAAATTTAGTTAATACATAAGTTAACATATATACAATAAACAATGAATCAAAGGTTAAAACTATATACATTTGATAACTACTATGAGTATGAGTGATTATGGTGTGAAAATTGGAATCAAGGCAGATACTGGGATCATGCTCTTGAAACCGTCACCTGTGTCTGCAGTGGTAAATGTTGTAGGCAGTTGATTCCAAAGTGTGATAGACCTGGGGAAGTATGAGTATTTGTAGCAGTCTTTTGATGTCTGTATGTGCCTGAATGAATTTGGATTTGTGTGTCTGGTTCTGGTGTCAACTGGAATTAATAGGTTTGAATATGGTATGGCAACTAAGTGGTGTATGACTTTGAAAAGAATATGAGTCTGTACCTTATGCGGCGCACCTCCGGTGGGGCCCAATTTAAGTCAGACATCATATCTGTTACAGAGCTTGTATTATGGTACCTGTTACTGACATAGCGGGCTGCTCTCCGTTAAATTTTTTCAATTTGAAGTTTTTGCTGTTGTGTATGTGGGTCCCAAATGATGTTACAATATTCCAATTTCGGTCGGACTAAAGCTTTGAATGCATATTCTTTGATGGCTGGTGAATGTACTTTTAAATTTCTTTTAATGAATCCTAGTGACTGATTAGCTTTAGCTGCTATGGTGTTGATATGTTTGTCCCACTTTAAGTTATTCTGAATGGTAATGCCTAAATATTTTGCAGTCAGCTTTCTCTAGTGTGTGCCCATGCAATTGATATGTATGCGAAATTGTTTTCCGCTTTTGTGTTACACTTACTACTGTGCATTTGTCTGGGTGGAAGTGCATGAGCCAGTCTTGTTCCCATTTACCTGCAGCATCAAGATCTTGTAGGAGTTTTATTGCATCTTCTTTGTTTTGTATTTGTTTGTATATAATGCTGTCGTCTGCAAATAAACGGAGAGTGCTGTGTTGGATGTATTCTGCTAGATCGTTTATGAATATGAGAAATAATATAGGTCCAAGCACTGTTCCCTGAGGGACACCAGATGTTACAGGTATTTTGTTAGATGTTTCTCCCTCAAGGATAACCGTTTGTGTTGTCTGTAAGAAAGTCTTTTATCTAGTGAAGAGCATTGCAATTTATACCATAGTAGCTGATTTTGTACATGAGATGTTTATGTGACACTTTGTCGAAAGCCTTAGCGAAGTCCATTATTATGAGGTCAGTTTGGATGTTTTTATCTGATGATTTGGCCAGGTCTTGAATGAATGATACTAGTTGTGTTTCACAAGAACGGGATGATCTGAACCAGTGCTGAAGATTGTATAATATATTATTGTATTCTAGATGTTTCATGATACTGCTTATTACAACATGTTCTAAAAGTTTGCAGATGATACATGTAAGTGAGATCGGTCTATAATTTATAGGGTTGTTTTTATCACCTTTAAATGCAGGACAGACATTAGCATATCTCCAATCTTCTGGAATCTTACCGGTTTTGAGTGACAAACTAAATAATGTGGTTAAGATAGGTGCTATTTGTGTAGTGCACTCTTTAAGTATTCTGCCATGTATATTATCTGGTCCAGATACTTTGTGGATATTTATATTTTGTAACAACTTATTAATTCCATTTTCAGTGATGATAATATTAGGCATTTGTGGATGTTGACTTTGCCCTTTGTTTGGTATTGGGTCATCAGTTGCCGGTGTAAATGCCTTTTGAAATTGTTCATTAAGAATGTTTGCTTTAGTTTTAGTGTCAGAATGTAATTGATCATTTTGTCGTAATGTTGCTGTTTGAACTTTCAGATTTTTGACTCTTTATGTAAGAAAATAGATTTTTTGGAAACTTTGAGTATGTTGGTGTTTTGTCATCGTCAACTGGTATATTACATATCATTTTTTCTATGTACTGCCAATATGCTGTTCTCTGTTCTTTTTGTATGTTTGCTTTCATTTGTTTAAGATTATAATCTTTACACTTGCCAATAAGTTTGTATTTATTATATTTCTTTTTGTATTTTGACATTTTTGTTTTTATTTCATTAGTTATCCATGGAAGGTTCTTTCGATGTTTAAGCATTTTCTGAGGGATGTTTTCTGTCACTGATCGGTGTATTTCATTTTTTAGTAAGTTCCAGAATGTGTTGACATCAGAGTCTTGAGTATTTATCTTTTATTTATTTCTCTAATTTACCCAAGTCTTTGTTTATATTTTCCCAATTTGCTTTGGTGTATTTAAATATTTTGCTTGGTTTTGGTTGGCATCTTCTTAAAGAAGTTATACATTCTATATAAACAATGTCATGGTCAGCAATGGGAGGCAATGTTTCTACTTTATTTACTGTTGCTGGGTAATTTGTTAAAATAAGATCTAATGTTTTATCTTTGCGTGTTGTTTTATTAACTACTTGAGTAAGCGAATTGTCATTTATTATATCTAAAAACTGTTGATGTTGTTTTTGATTTGGTTTTCCTGGGAATACACTTAAGGTTTCCCAATGGATATGACCAAGGTTAAAATCTCCTCCAACAATGATGACTGATTTTGAGCCAGGGTTGATTCTACTGAGTGACTGACTCAAAGGTTCAAGAGAAATATCATCATCTGGATGTGGTCTATAATACGCACATATTTGACATTTTCTTGCATTTGATATTGTCAGTTCAGCCCAGACCATTTCAGTTTGTTTTCAGTTCCTTGGCTTCATTTGAAAGGAATACATTTGTCACAGCTATAAGTACACCACCATGACTCTGACCTTGTTTGTTTGGTGGTCTATCGGTCCTGTAAACAGTATACTGATCTTGTGGGAAGTATTCATATGAGGATATTGTTGGATCTAACCAGGTTTCTGTACCAATCATAACATCAGGTTTTATTGTGTCTAATAATATATCTAGTTCTGTTTTTTTGCTTTTTTTGTTTTTTATAGATTGAAAATTTATATTTACAATTTTTAATGGTCTCTGTATTCTATTTTTTACTTTGATTTCTGAACTACCTTTCTTTGCCTGGTGTGCAATAGGTGAGGAACAAGCATGTGCCTTTCCTGGACTATCAATTTCACTCAGAGCATGGTATGTGTTGTTTGTTGAAAAAGAAGACAACTCAGTTTGGTAAAAAAATGAGCATTCAAAATTTGGCAGTCCACACTTTATACAGTTCCATGATAAATTACTGATATCCATTATATTGTACATTGTGGTGTCCATACCACCTTGGCAGTCAGTATGATACCAGGTTTTACATGTATCACATTCAAGGGCTTTACTGCTCCAATTGACATTTTTATCACAGGAACCACAAGGCCACCTGGGTGACCTCGGTCCTGGGTTGAGTTCTACTTGCCCACTTAATAATAGTTTGATAAGAAGATGATGGTTCTTCATTATGGTTCTAAAAGTTTTGTTTAGGTATCTCACTTTGGAAGAATGATATAACCAATAGTATAAACAAACATTATGGTTAGTATACTGATATGATTGGTAAGAAAACAAATAAGCTAAATGATCATGTGGGCATTTGATCTCTGCATGTACAATATTTTGTGATACATTTTCAATCTGTGTTAAGTTCTTACACACAGCTAATATGATGAATACTATGACTAATATGTTCATGGTTTCAAAATGATAAATATTTATTGGTTTGTTGGTAATGAAATGGTAAGACAACACATTGACAAGTACACAAATGTTAGACACAATATGCAGGTTATGACTGGACTCGTGTGCTTCCCACGAGGTAAATGATTGACAAGACAAATGAGCAAATTAATATATGAATAGAAAAGTAAATAAGTAATATTAGTATTAAATAATTTCACCTTGTAGTAATCGATATCTGAAAACCATGTGTTTTGTTTATACCGGAAGTGGTATTTGTAGGGAGTATCAGCTGTGAAAATGTACACAACTGTTCAAAACTCTTATTTTGAAAACTATTTAACTCTTTTGTGTTGTAGTGTTGACAATAGCTAGTTATCAAATGTTTCCAACCAAAAGTTGATGAAAATGATGCCTTTAAACAAGTATTTCAGAAAAAAGTTTGGACAAATTTTAGTTCGTGCGACACCCGGCGCAGGCGCATATCTTACATTTGTATAAAACTGTTACGTGCCGACATACCATTAACCCGAATAATCCAGTCGTTATATTACTCTCCCGCTAGTCGCTGCATTAACGAAAAAGCCGATAGAGGGCGCAGTATTATTCAAGTTAACATACCATCGTTTTTTACGGCAAAGATTGCTTCTCAAATATCAAAACGTCATCTAAGCGCTTGGAATATTTGAACATTTTCCCGTCGTTTATCAAGAAATTTAACACCTCGTTAAACCAAAAAAATACTTTAACAGTATTTGTGTTTTATTTATTTTAATAATCTGGTAAAATATTTTTCTGGTGCACGACTGCGGAGGTGCTTAATTTCTTCGAAAACCGTCCAAATATCGCGGGCAATGGGCAAAGGAAAAAATGATAAACAGTGGTCTAATAAAAACTACACAGAAAACTGAAGATTGAGCAGCGCGAATCCCACTTAAAACCCGGACGGAATTCTGTCGGTGACAATTTGAGTCTTTAGTTTTACATTGTATGGCAGTTCCAGGCTTTGTACCATGATCCGCCAGTCTGATGGTACTAACTATTTGAGTGCTACCAAAATCTGTCGAAAATAATTTAAAATAGTAAGAAACAGCGAATTTTCTTTATTTAACTATTTATCATGCTATTCATAATACATCTGCTCAAAATCTTTCCAAAATAAATGCTATGATTAATCCGCTTGTTGTCGAATCTTTAACAGTTAATAACACTACACAAAGAAGGAATATATTATATGTATAATTTTGTACCAACTAATTTTAAAGAGTGTGATTTAGATTTGAAGATTACTTAAATATAGATAGATCTAACATCATGTACACCTAATATAGGCTACACCAACGTACATGCCGATATAGCTTGTAAACGTCCGTTGTATTTCTTAATATGTTCATAATAAAACTCTTTTCATATGACTTTAAGACTTATACTTTTATTTTACATATACTCGTCAACTAAATCTATACTTCTAACTGTTAACAAGTAATACCACCCCGCGCTGTACTAGTTAAACCTTCAATGTTTGCACTGTCCAAGTTTGTGCCGTCATTAGGTTAACGTTAGATACAAGCGTCTTTGTGATTCAAGCGCACATGTAACCACTTATGGAACAGCAGCATCACCAAACGGGAGAAGCGGTGAATGATCCCTATTCCACGAAATACAGAAAACAAATAACGTTCATGACGTCACAATGACGTCAAATACGTATCGATTTTGTTGGAAACAAGTTTTAACATCAAAAGTATGATCTCGTCTATAATATAAAACCAATCAAATTTTAATCAAGTATGTTCTGAGATAATGATTCATTAAATATGGGGCCATATATGGCACTTATAGTCCCCAGGCCAGTTCTTTTTATGACATTGATGCCGGATTACATGCACTGAGTTTTTCTCTTGGTTTTAATGTACACAAACTGTATTTAAAATAAATACAATTATTTACAGAAACATAAGTTATTTACTGATGAATTTCATTACTTGAAATGAATCATGAAATGTACAGATTGTGTATATAATGGTCTCATATATACAATCAGAAGAGTGAAAACATTGATTTTAAGGGTCTGGCTGAGGTTATAAATAAATTAATATTTAACAACCTCCACAATCCTCCACCAACAAAATATTTTGATATAATCATTAACCTTCTATACTCAAAACAACTGCTCAATTTGGTGTTGGTGGAAGACTGTGGAGGTATATAAAATAGCTAAAATGTACATTAAATATGTCGTTTATAGTCCATTTTTAGCATTATCCGTCTAATTATGATGTCATTATGACGTCATAGCGCACCCAATTTCACGGAAAGTTATATTTTTTGAAAATGTGTTTATCTAACAATTAAATTAGTAAATTGTTTTTATTCTATTTTTTGAAAATTTGTTTATCTAACAATTAAATTAGTAAATTGTTTTTATTCTATTTTTTGAAAATTTGTTTATCTAACAATTAAATTAGTAAATTGTTTTTATTCTATGTCGAGCATTATTTTTTAATATAATGTGGGGCCAATTTTGCACCTTAACGCCTCTCCCTCTTTAATTCATAATAGTGATTTCTTGTGTAAAATACCATTTTTTCTATTCAATAGTTTGCCATTTTAAGTAGAGATAAAAAAAAAATTAAATTACATGCTCGAAATATTTAATTCAAAGTTTAAAATACTGTAATATCATAAAAACAGATAAAAATCCATCTTTAAGACTCCAAATTCATGAGTAAAAAATCTGCACTAGTCAATGGGGAGGTAACTCTATAAAAAAAAATTGTCAAATAAATCGCCATTTCAAGGGTAATTTAGTGACTATTTTTTTCAATTTCAGAACCGATTAAAATTTATATTGGACAGTTTGCATAAAGAGAGGAGATAGATGTGGAATTACATATTCTATGAGTACAGGCAAGCCGATCCTCAGTATCAGAGTATATCATTGTGGGATTTAGACAATAAAGAAAAATGTGGTTGGGGGAGTAGACAAACAGTAAAATGCAACAAATATATGTACATATCTCAGCTGTATACTCTATAAAATGAGCTAGAGGAAGGAAGACCTGGACATAAACCCTAAAAAATAAATACCATTGCTCATGTTGGCCCGAGATATTCACCAATAGAATACACAGGTTTCAGGAAAATACTTCTCGGCGGTCATATTCCTGCTCTTAGTGTATGGAGTCTACAAAAATAAAGAGCAAATAATGTGTGAAATACAAAACATTTTATGAAAAGAATATGTCTCCCCTCCTTATATAGTTTTTTTTGGTCAACATTGTCTCCCCTCCTTATGTATATATATTTTGGTCAACATTGTCTCCCCTCCTTTTTATTTTTTTTTTGTCATATTGTCTCCTCTCCTTAGTTTTTTTTTGGTCAACATTGTCTCTCCTCCTTAGTTTTTTTTTGGTCTACATTGTCTCCAGAATTTAACATTAAGTTATATGACAAAAACTCTGAATCAGATTATTTTTTTTTCCAGCACCAAAATCAGAATATTTGTTTAGGAAAAACCATAACCCCCCCTTCAAGTTAAATGGTCGTTCCCTTATGATCACTTACATCCATGTCCTTTCTTACTAGTAATTTTTTTATTCAAATAATTCTTATGAAAATTAGTTATCATCCTTTGTAAAAAAAATATCTCAGGAAAATGGATCAGATATTGATATGAATGTAAATGAATTTATAGTTCATGCTTATCCTATACAAAATGAGGAATTTTTATTGAGGTTCTCACATTTAACAAATTATTTGGATCTTTATGTAGCTTCAGTTAGGCAGAATAGACTTGTAGATATAAAAAGGTATCCCAAAAGAGAATTTTTACTTACCACTCTCTTCTCGATGAAATTTCTTTTTAATCTTTGATATCTTCCCCACCCTGCCTCTCCCCCCCCCCCCCCCCCCCCCCCCCCCCTCCATTTGGATATTGCCTAAATGCACTCGGACCTGGACATTTAAGCATAGGGGGACGTTCATAGATGCGAACCCCAAACACACCAGGCTTAACTTTGTATGCTTTAGTTTGTCCAAGGTCTAAGAACAAATAGTTCCACCTACCTCTTCCCAAGATCAGGTTGTCCTCTGAATAGAGGTGGGCGCATCAAACAAAACAGGTTCCAACTGTGCCTTGGTTACAGGTAGTTGTCCTCGGAAAAGGTCATTGCAGTTGAACATGTCCTCTGAACAGAGGTGGTTGCATCAGAACAAGTCAAATTGTTGGGTCTGGTTATGTACAGTAGAGATAATTGCAGGAATATTTTAATATGTTGTTGAAAGTTTCTTGTTTGCAAATCAATGTGAATCTGTCCAATTTTTTAAAGTTTATATTGGTTTTTCTGCCAGATATCTAGTTATAAATAGACGAGGGTCATTAAATACCAATCCTTCCTAATTGTACCCATCACAAGCCAGGAGATACAATTTCCTTCAGCTTTTCATGTGTTTTTTTGTGCTTAATGTTTGAGATTTGCAGGTAGTTGTGTGTTGTTATGGCTATTTGTAAACAACCATTAGCATTTGATGTGGTTTTTATGTTGTCATGGTTATTGATAACCATTAGCGTTTTATTTTCAATGTATTCTGAACTTTAAATAAAAAACTGCAAAAAGAAATTTTCAACTTAGGCCAAAAAAAAAATATGTGTGTTTACGGTCACCCGACCCACCCTAATTTTTGCTAGCGACCCTATACATTTTTTCACAGAATTCGGATAACCATTTTTGTTGTTTAACCAGCAACAATGTTTTATTTATTCAACTGCTAGCTTTTTGTCGAAATTGAGAGCAGAGAAGGTAGAAAAACTGCATAATTCGTCATTTTACCGGAATTTTCGAAATTAAATACCGGAATCGGATTCCGGAACCGGGAACGACTATTTCCGGTTTTGTCGATAATAAAAAAAAAAAAAAAAAAAATTAATCCCGACCGACCGACCCTAGATTTTTTTGACATGTGACAGTAAACACACATATTTTTTTTTGGCCTTATGTATTTTATTTTTATTCACCTTCATATTATTCAATACATTATCTACAGATTATTATTGCCATATTTCAGATTTTCAAACCCTGATATTAAAACTGAACAAGAAATGAACAAGATATGATTATAATCTAACGATTATGAAGTCTCCCAAACCGGCCACTGACAACCGGTTTAAACAATAAATTAAAAGCTACCTCTGAAATCGAACAATGTTGAATTTTTTGTCTCTATCATTATCCATTTAGAAGTTATCAACATTAATGTACGAAATTTCAACTTTCCCATAGGATTCTATAGTAACCCCCACCCTCTTTGAACCCCTCAAAATATGACTTTGACCCCCTTTACCACAAAGCTGAAAATTTTAGGACCCCACTAGAAACATATATCTATAACTCCACCAAGTTTCATGAAATTCTGTCCGGTAGTTCCCGAGATCTGTCGTGGACAAGTTCATGTGCCACGGAAAGAAAGAAAGGAGGAGGAGGAGGAGAATAATAATAATAATAATAAGAAATGGAGCAAAAACAATAAGTCTCCAAACGTTTGTTTGGGAGACTTAATAATACATAAATAAAACTTGTATCTGTCTGCATCAATGGATTTAAACAACATTCAATAAATCATTTAAAAAAAATGTCAAAATACAAATATGATTAAAGTTTTCCATCAAATAAACTTCATTGAAATTCCTTTAGATTACAGAGATTTCTTCTATTTTTCTTGGAATTCTCCTAAGCAACAAATGGTTATCTTCCAGACTTCAGGAAATAAATGATGGCAATCTTCTAGACTTTAGGAAATAAATGATGGCAATCTTCCTGACTTTAAAGACATCAGTATTTTCTATAAAACAAAACAATATTATATTTATAGTTATCTAAATAACATCCTTTCATGTACATTAAATTGGAAACTGGAAACAGTAGATTAGTGGTAAAACATGAAACAAGTGTAGACAGATCTATGTCTCACCTGCCCCCTGCAAATTGTTTGAGCGAAATATTTTTTAGACAATAAATTAATGTACTGTACCATGAATCTGTACCAGGTCCATCATCAAAGTACAGTAAGACCTGTATTAAGAGGTCACATTTGTTTCAAAGAAAAAGTGGCCTTATAAGAAAGGTGACTTCTTGGAAGAGGTTAAATTCATATGAAATTTTCTATGACGTGACAAGAAAAAGGTGACCTTTTAATACAGGTGACTGCTTAAAAGAGGTGATGACTGCATGGGCAGGTTTGGCTGTATAGACCAAATATGGTGAACTTAGGTTGTAGAAACTAGCCTAATCAGCAAAACTTAACATAAATTTAACAAGGTCAGCAGACTGTGAAAATGAGGTGAAGGTCATGTGACATATGCCTGACTGATCAATGTGTGGACCAAATAAGGTGAACCTAAGTTGTATGGTAGTGGAGAACGTGATCTAATCATTAAAACTTTACTCAAATTTAACAAAGTCAACAGATCATCGATAATAAGGTCAAAGTCAGATGACATATGCCTGCCTGACATGCACACACAATGATAAATGTGTGGATCAATGATTCTGAGCCTAGCTTGTATGGTAGTGGAGAAAGTGGTCTAATCATGAAAACTTGATGCAAATTTAACAAAGTCAACAGACCATGAAAATGAGGCCAAGGTCAGGTGACAAATGCCTGACTGACATGTACACACCATGATGTGTGGACCAAGTGTGGTGAACCTAGGTGGTATGGTACATGTAGTGGAGAAACTGACCTAATCATGTTTAACAACACCGGTAGACTGAAAATGAGGTCAAAGATAGGTGACACATGTAAGTCTGACAGGTACCCTCCATGATAAATGTGTGGACCAAACATGGTGAACCTAAGTTGTAGGTGGTGGAGAAAGTGACTCAATCATGAAAACTTGATGTAAATTTTATAAAATATGTAGACCATGAAAATGAGGTCAATCTTAGGTGACATATGCCTGACTGACATGTACACACCATGATAAATATGTGGATCAAGTACAAAATGTATGATGAACCTACATTGTATGGTAGTGGAGAAAGTGACCTAAGCATGAAAGAGGCAAATTTAACAAAGCCAGTAGACTGAAAGTGAGGTCAAGGTCAGGTGCCACATGCCTGGTGAACCTAGGCTGTATGGTAATGGAAAAAATGACCTAATCACAAAAACTTGGCACAAATTTAATAAAGTAGACCGTGAAAATGAGGTCAAGGTCTAGAGTAAGAAAAATTATTACATTCAGTATTAGATAGATCTTCAGTTGTAACCCATTAAAGTAGGGTTAGGGGTTACGGTGGTAAATGCCACTTTCAACAATATTTCAGTTATATCGTGGCAGTCAGTTTTACTGGTGGAGGAAACCTGAGTACCAGTACCAGGGGAAAACCACCAACCTACCACAAGTCAATGACAAACTTCATCACAAAAAGTTGCATCGAGTGCACCTCAAGATTTGAACTCACAACTTTAGTGGTGATGGGCACTGATAGCACAGGTAGATGAAAATCCAACTACCATATCAACACAACCATGACTGCCCCAAATTAACGTAGGGCTTCCAATTTTTTTTTTATATGAGCATTGACAGAGGAAATCTGTTGACATACTACCGAAAGCACTCGACACAATCCATTCAGAATATGGGCCCCTATTAATAATCCATTAATATAAACACTTCACAAAATTGCATTAAAATTCGATGAAAATAAAAACTTTCAAATTTTGGAAATTAGCACATTTCTTCGTATTGTGTTGTCTGTGTTGCCAGTTTCTCTGGATTGTCTGTTTTTTATTGGCCTTTCAGTATACATCATTTATTCAGCCTCTTTCGATCAAATTTATCTAAAAACCATAAAAGATATCTCTAGCAAATCCATCGACATATTATCGAAAGCTCTCAACACAATCCATTCAACAACAAAAAAAACAATTGAATGAAGAAGAAAAATTGTATGTACCTTTAAAATACGCAACATTTCAAAATTTTGACCCTTTTTTCAAATAAAATAGCAAAAAAATATAATGAGAAACACTGTCAAAAAACTACATTAAAATTGGATGAAAGTTTAAAAAGTTCATTTTTGTTTACCCCCTCCACACTTTATGACCCCTTTTATGTCAAAAATGGTAATATGCATGTTTCTGATAGGAATTTTGTTAAGGAATGCATTAAAAAACTCATAAAAACAAATGAATGATTAAAAACATAAATGAAGATAATGTTACCCATGTTATAACTGGATATAAACTATGGCTTCCATGAATTATTTCGATTCTAGTAGGAAAAATCTAACTTATTACTTATTTTTCAAAGTGGAAATTAGTAATGGAAATGCATTTCATAGCAAAATCCACTAATCTTCATGTTTACAGTTGGTTTTCTTTTATGTATAACTAACTACCTACTTTGATGCCATTAAGTTACTGATATTTTCCAATTTGATGGCATTTTGAAATTAGCAACTAAACAAGTAAAATTCTCACAAAATCGTAAATAAATCAGTAACCAGCTTGTGTTAATGTCATCAGCATTCCTTGTAAACTATGTCACGGGAAAACGTTAAATTACAACAGTCAAAGTCAATAGATGGTTGTCTTAAGTATTTATTCCGGGAAAAAATGGAGGTGAAAAAAACAATATGGGCATTTTTATGTTTGTATGCACCACGGTCCTGTATGAATACATGAATTCAGTGAGGAATGATGTTTGTAATTTGTTCGTCAATACACATGTGCTAATTAAAATATATCGTGACTTTTATCATTGTATTATTTATATAGCCAATGAAGGACATCATGTTAGAATAAATAATATATACACATACGGTTTATAATGGACACACCCTTTTTGATAGCTTTGGGTCTCTTGTTTCTTTTGTGTATTTCTGATCAATAACAAAAAAACATAAACTTTGAATGGGACCATCCAATGAAAATTCCTACCAAGTTTGGTTTCAATTGGCCCATTGGTTTGAGAGAAGAAGATTAAAATGTAAAACTTTGTGGACAACGGACACTAAATGATGGCAATAGCCCTCACATGGCCCTTTGGGTCAGGTGAGCTAAACATTCTCTGCATTAAATGTATAATAATTTAATTTGATTTGAATACTGCAATCTGATTGGCTGATCCGCTTGGAGAAAATATTGGTTATACTTGATAACCTGGGTTGGTATTGTGGCATCACCAACATATTCATTCACCAACGACAAATTCAAATAGTCACATGAAATAATCGCAATTAAAATCGAGGAATCAATAAATTTTGTTGTAAAAATTAAATTATAAGGAATATTTGAACAGGTTATACTTGCATAACCTGGTTTGGAACAGTTTACAGTTTTCATAAACCACTTCGCAGTTTATTAAGCGTAACCTGCCCCAAACCAGGTTATATTGTATAACCTGTTCAAACATTTCAAAAATTCCTTAAATACACAACAATGTAAACAAATTATCTACCTGTCAAAGTTTCTGTAAACAACTTGATGTTGGAGGCAGTATATGTCTGTTATCACATTAGAACTTGATACAACTGCAAAGAAATCAAATATGTTAGTTTTGCTGTAAACCTTCACATCTTAAATACTAACTCCATTTATGTGTATTCTGTAGTACTCAGAATTTGCATAAGATGGCACCATATAATGTACAAGAACAAGGGGAGATAATAAGCAAAAATGTATGAACAATAAACAAAAACGAAAAATAAGCAATTTGTACAACATGATAAAAATGCATTTTTGTTCAATGAATGTTTAATTATTCCATATTAAAAATAAATTAAAAAAATATAAGTCTTATTTATTAAATAAGTACTGTTGCACTGCGAGTGTAAACAAATATAAACAGAGTTGTTTTGTTTGCTTGTACATGTACCGTATGTATACATTTCATAAACATACTCTGGTACAAAATGTATAAAAAATATAGGGATTTGTGTAAACCTTGACAGTTACATGTACACATAAAAAATAGTTAACAATAATAACACAAGCTATAGCTAAGCAGATTATAAATAAGCATTATATAACACATGAATAAGTATTAGTATGCAAATAAACATTAATTATAAGCAAATAACCAGAGGCTCTCAAGAGCCTGTATCGTTCACCTGGTTATAAAAAGAACCAATTGGTCCTACATGTATGTAAAAACTATGTCCTGCAGTGGTAGTCATCTTCGAATTACGATCAACTTTTGCATTTTGAAACATTTTTCCCATAGGGTCCAATGTTAAACTAAGTCCTGCCGTAGCCACCATCTTGGATTTCATATCAGAACAAAAAACCTAAACTTTGTTGAGGACTAACCAGTGAACATTCCTGTGTAGTTTGGATTGAGTCTGATTTATAGTTTCTGAGAAGAAGGCATTTCTGATACAGTTTGACTTTGGAGTTGTTGTCTAATTGACATTTACCCCATATCTCATTATATTGATTATTCATATTTGAACATTTTCCCATAGGGTGCAATGTTAATCTATGTCCTGCGGTGGCAGCCATCTTGGATTTCGGATCGGCATAAAAAACCCAAACTTTTTAGAGGAACTTCAAATGATTATTCCTGGGCAGTTTGGTTTCAATTGTCTAAGTGGTTTAAGAGAAGAAGCGTTTTGAAACATTTTTCCTATAGGGTCCAATGTTTAACTTAAATTAAATCCTGCCATAGCCACCATTTTGAATTTCATATCGGAACAAAAAAATCTAAATTTGTAGAGGACCATCCAAGGAACATTCATGTACAGTTTGGCTTTAATCATATTTGTAGTTTCTGAGAAGAAGGCATTTGAACATTTTCCCATAGGGTCCAATTTTAATCTATTTCCTGCAGTGGCAGCCATCTTGGATTTCCGAGAGGAAGCGTTTTGAAACATTTTTCCCATACGGTCCAATGTTAAACTAAGTCCTGCTGTAGCCGCCATCTTCCATTTTATATCGGAACAAAAACCTAAACTTTGTCGAGGACCATCCAATGAACATTCCTGTCTAGTTTGGATTCAGTCTGATTTGTAGTTTCCGAGAAGAAGGCATTTGAACATTTTCCCATAGGGTCCAATGTTAATCTATGTCCTGCGGTGGTGGTCATCTTGGATTTCCGATCGGCATAAAAAATCTAAACTTTGTAGAGGATCATTCAATGATCATTCCTGGGCAGTTTGGTTTCAATTGTCCAAGTGGTTTCAGAGAACAAGCGTTTTGAAACATTTTTCCCATAGGGTCCAATGTTAAACGAAGTCCTGCCGTAGTCTCCATTTTGAATTTCATATTGGAAAAAAAAAACTAAAGTTTGTAGAGGACCATCCAATGAACATTCATGTACAGTTTGGCTTTAATCATTTTCCCATCGGGTCCAATGTTAATCTATGTCCTGCGGTGGCAACCATCTTGGATTTCCGATCCACATAAAAAACAGAAACTTGGTAAGGACATTCCAATGATCATTCATTTACAGTTTGGGTTTAGTCAGTTCATTAGTTTCAGAGAAGAGGATCTTTGAAATTTCAGCCAATCAGAGCATATTATTAGCCATGTTGAATATCCGACTCAAACCAAAAACAGAAATTTTGTAGAGGACCATCCAAGGAACATTCCTGCTAAGTTTGGCATACTGGTTTTGGAGAAGAAGCTTGAAATGTGAAGGTTTACAGACAACGGATCCCAAGTGATGGCAATAGTTTCCATGGTCCAGGTGAACTAATGAAAAACATAAAAAGAACACAATTCTATGCTTACCTCACACAAGGTACAAAAGTCCTCGGTGATCTTATGATTTGATCTATATGTTGTACATTATTGCCAATACTAATTCTGGACACAACCTGAATAACACAATTTAGAATTACTATGTGTCTTAAATTAATTAATAAATTTATCTGCAAAGTCTATAATATTGACACAAAAATAAAAAAAGGTCAAAAGTCACTCAGTCTTAGGATAATATTTTTACTGTTTATTACACAAGATTATCATTTAAACTGTTTAGATCATGAAAAAATATCTTTCATTCTCAAAGGTCCCGGGTGGCTCAATGAGTTAGGTAGTTGGATTACCTAACAATTCATACAAGCCTATCACCAATATGGCGTAGGTTCGCGACCGGCTTTGTAAATTACAAAAAAGGGTGCACTCGACTCGCATCCGCAAGTGACAAAGTTTACCAGTTGCTTGCCCATGGTTGGTGGTTCTCTCTGGGTACTACGGCTTCTTCCACCACTCAAACTGGTCGCCATGATATAACTGAAATATTGCTGAAAATGGCGTTAAACACCAAAAATCAATCAATCAGTCAATCTTTTATTCTCAATAAACCATCATTATTAAATACTGGTATAGAGTTTGGTTTATGGTGTTTAATGCCACTTTCAAGGATATTTCAGTTATATCGTTGATTAAATATAAATAAAAGGTTTTAGTTGAAAATAAGGGATTTTGAGAATGTACTTGTTTTAGCAATAACTAGAATATAAATTTTTTGTTTTAAAAACTATTTGGCATAGAACTTTCAAATACAACGGTCTCAGATGAAAGAGATCTTTTAAATTATTTTTGTGGAAAATCGTAGTTTTTGTTGAAATTACATGGATTTTGCGAATTAGATCTTACTGATGCAATCAGTTGAGAAAAAAAAAACATATATTTTTTGGTATGATATGAATTGATATGAGCAGCATTTTTGGTGAAAATTCTAGTTTTTTTTTTTTTAAAACAAGAATTTTGAGAATTATATCTTGTTTACACAATAATCTTCTGCAATAAGCACTGAAGTTCATGAGAATCTATATCACTCACCAGATTGTATCACATTTTGGGATTAGTGGAGAATGTAAATATCATTTTCCGTGTCGGTTCTTAAGCATTTTGTAGCAGGGCTTCAATGTGTCAGTGATAATAAGTCCAGCTTGGGTTCGATGCTTTTATTGGAATATAACAGTAATAGTAAAAGTAACCCTACAAATAACAAACATAAATACATAACAAGACAGATCACATAATACACAATCAAAGGGAGATAATTCTCTATGATTTATCAAAGAAATATAAAATAAAACACTTTTCTACAAGTTATCTTCTATGAGAAAAATACCACAATATAGCTTACTCTTCTAATAAGTATACAATAAAGGAAATTATTCTGTGTCTTTGGTAAATAACCAACTAATTGCAACTTCAAGACAATTGCGTCACCTCAGAATTAGTTTCAGCATAGTTTATACACTCAAAAAATAAATCTCTATGTGAGAGAATATATGACACAAATAAAAATGACAAACACTATTACACTCAGTAAACACAATTCACTGAATACACAAACGTATAAACATGTAAATAAATAATAAAATAAATACAAAGCTTACCCTATATATGGCACAAGGGCACCAGAAGAATGGATCACTCTAGGATCTTTGAAAGTCTACATCATAATAAATCCTGAATAAAATAAAAGGGGCATTGATAAGTCAAAATGACTTCAGAACATATTAAATATAACAAAAGCATCATTTTGAATAAATTAATCAGATGTATATAAATTGTATATCAAAGTTTACAGAAATTCAACACTTGTAAAAATATAAAAGAATAACCAAAATAACATTCCTTTCATTCTAATTTTAAATGAAATTATAAAACAATTATACTCAGATTCATACTTCAATCTCAATATGTGCATTCCCACTATTTCATAATCTCGTTGAGATTAGGATTCCGAAGAAATTTTCTGTCTGTTCTTCATCCTAGAAAGTGTGGATTAACATGATGTTGTCTGGTTGTACATCTAGTTATACACAAATGTAAAACTGGACCAAAAGCATTAAAAAGTAAAATGTTCGTGAATCTGGGATCTCAGAGTCTGGGATATTCATTGTATCAAATTATAATAACAATATCCAATTTTGTTTCTGGCACTGAGTTCCAATGCATGATATATATACCAAAGAATAAAATATTCAATCTATTGCAGTTTTGGAGACTAAAATTGACAAGAAACACAATGCCTGATACGCGTCAAAAAAAGAACTGATATATTAACATATAATGAAGCTATTAATAGGTGATCAACCCGCTATATGATTTCCTAATGGATGCTTATTTAGTAACCGTCCTGGAGAGTGTGCACATGGACTGCAAAATCCCACTTTATCAAATCTTTTAGATTTTAGATAAGATCCTTCTTTTATTCAAATCTTTTAGATTTTAGATAAGATCCTACTTTTTCAAATCTTTTAGATTTTAGATTATACATTTTAGATTTTAGATAAGATCCTACTTTTTCAAATCTTTTAGATTTTAGATTATCTATCTGCTAGATCTATAACAACCAGTGTATATACATATTTTATGAGTCGTTTTTATGTGACTGTGATAGGAACTTTTATAAATATATATTATGGTTGTGAATTGACATATTATGTGTTTTATATTGTGGTGATAGTGACTTTTATGTATCCTAGATAGTGACTTTTATATATATATATTACGCGTCGTATTTATTATAGTGGTGGATTAACCTTCCTCTTTTATTGAGGTGTGCCTTGATTGGCAGAAATTCGTCTACAGATACAGATGCCTAACAGGCATCGTGTTTCTCGTAAATGTTTAGTATAGATTGTTCATAATTCTTTAGATTAGCACGTCAGTAATACACATATGTTTATATGTCGAAACCGGTTCCTGTTTGTTCATAAATTTTTTGGAACAAAACCGGGTCATCATGCTGTAACATCACTTTACATAAATGTAGCGGATCCTGCCATTTATATACTATCAGGCCTATTACCGATTGAAGCAGAAATACATATAAAAGTTTTAACATTTTTTGGAAACATAACAAGATCTGAACACACCTCAATTGAATGGAGACTTGCAGAGAGGCAGCTACAGGTTAAATCATATGATAGCAATAGTTGGTTTATGGAAATAAAAAAAAATTGCATAAAGTATGATATCACGGATCCATATACGTATACATATCTAGAAAATCCATTTCCAAAGTCACAATGGAAAAGTTTGATAACCATATTGGAAAAATGCAATTGAGGAAAATATGTTGTTATACACCAGCTTAAAATACTTAGACTCTAAGGCCAAAAAAAAATATGTGTGTGTTTACTGTCACATGTCAAAAAAATCTAGGGTCGGTCGGTCGGGATTATTTTTTTTTTTTTTTTTTTTTTTTTATTATCGACAAAACCGGAAATAGTCGTTCCCGGTTCCGGAATCCGATTCCGGTATTTAATTTTCGAAAATTCCGGTAAAATGACGAATTATGCAGTTTTTCTACCTTCTTTGCTCTCAATTTCGACAAAAGGCTAGCAGTTGAATAAATAAAACATTGCTGCTGGTTAAACAACAAAAATGGTTATCCGAATTCTGTGTAAAAATGCATAGGGTCGCTAGCAAAAATTAGGGTAGGTCGGAAAGTGACGTTATAGTCCTGCGTTTTGAGAATGCCAAGTTCCATGCACGTTAAAGAATAGTTATACATCTTATTTTGCTGTGGCAGCCAAAATGTCCTAGAGTACTCGTCGACCGGCAATGAGATAAATGGCAGATTTATTCTAGGCTATTTCTGAACAATACAATGTCTCAAAGAGCTATACTAGTATAAGTTTCCAACAAGGAGTTTGTATATCGAGGGTTCAGTGCATAAAGGGGCTATGCATAGGGCCTATATAGAAAATTATATTAAATACATACACATAGCACCTTTTTGCAGTAAGCCCTCGGCATGATTATTCGCGTCTTTTTGTATTGAAATTGAAAAGAAAAAAAAACCAAGCAGTGTTCACCGACAATCACATGAACATCGACAAAACGAACCACCCACAACTCCTCCGACAAGAACAACCATTTATATGACCAATGGTCATCCAGATCGGGCTTGGAACAGGCATGTATGTTTCGACATGTTCTGTTTTGTTCTGTTTCGGTATATTCGTTTTGCTAAATTGCATTCCCTTCCAGTTTTTGTGTACTTCATTTTGTTTCGTTCCGTTCCGTTTCGTTTCGGTAAATTTCGTTTACCTTTCATTTCGTGTCGCTTCGTTTCGTTTCGTTTTGGTAAATTTCGTTACGTTTCATTTCGTTTCGTTCCGTTTTGTTTCGTTTTGGTAAATTTCGTTACGTTTCATTTCGTTTCGTTCCGTTTCGGTATATTTCGTTTCGCGTTTCATTTCGCATTTTACAGGTACCCGTGTGTGGGGACGGTAATGTTGCCAAATCCAAGCTCCCGAAATTGAGAATTTAGTTTGTATTTATTGAACAAGCTAAATTCTCAGTTTCGGGAATTCATTTCCTTTACTGATAACTGAACTCTTTTGGGGGGGGACAAGTTTGGTTTTGTTCTTCTAGAGTAAATATCATTTATCATAGTTTTTTGTGTATCTAATATATTGGGAGGAACAGGATCTGGTATGCTTCTTATATATTTGGATCCACAGTCAAAGCGTGCGAGATACATGATAATTTGATGGAGCCAGACTCCATGTTCAGTGACACGAAAAACGCTGGTGTGACTCGGGATTCATTTAATGTCGGCATAGCGAGCAACGACTTCATCATGTAAAACTAGGTGAAGGCAGACATAATATCATCGGGTTGTTTTGACCAAAAACATAAAATAACATTTTTAAAAGTTAAAATCAAAGCCAAAGGATATCACCCTTTGAAGGTACGAAGATGGTTTTTATGTAAGTGTCGACGTGATATTATACGTTATCAGTCTCGAGATGCTATATAAAAGGGATATATAACATCTCGAGACTGATAACATTTTTATCTGAATGTTCCAACATTAATAAGTATGTCTTTATTATAGGAAAAACATAAATTACGTGTATCTTTTGACAAAGGTCACAGAGAACGATTATTGATTTTTCTGTGCCGTATGAAATACACAGCACAGGCAATAGGTGAGAGACGTCGTCTGCTGTGCACAATGTAAATGGACAGCACATAGGTGAGAGATTATTGATTTTCTGTCACCGCACTGCTTCCCTGAAGTTTTGCAAGTACCTTGTTAGCCAATCAAAATTCTACTTGCCACGAGGACATCAGATAATATTATAGCAATGATGACATCGTGGAGTGGTATTTTGTAATATTGATTTTATCATTTGTAGATTAGATACATTGTATAAAACAAATAGTGACGCTCATGTGACCTTAAAATACTTAAATACACATGTAACATATTTTCGGAAAATCCATTCATAACCTCATACCATTCCTCATTTTAACATTATGGCTTGTGGGACCATGTTTAATTGTTTAATTATTGCGTTTTTATCACAGGCTTTTTGTCAACATATGAAAGGTAAGAACAAATATAAATACACAAATATTTAAAAAAAAAAATAGATTGAAAAATATTTCCGTGTTTACATGGACGACCAGTTCGTATTCTGCATGGGTTGCTCTTCTGTTGTCTATCACTGAAAACAAAAACACAGTCTCATTTGCTACATATCACTATGTAATATACATCAGGTCAAGAAAAAAAAAAAGAATATCCATTTTCACCCAACCAGCACATAAACTAAATATTCGTTTTCATCAATATTTATGTAAATATTCTGGCGTCCATCATTCTTTTTTTTATCAGAGGCATATTATGAACAGTAGGTGATGAGTAGTTCTAATAATAAAACTCTAAATGCTCGCTTACTCGCAAGGGTTATAACGGGATGCCATTACACGTAATGGAGCAGCCGCCGAGATTTTTTGCGCTCGCTTACAGAGCTTCTGACGCCTGCATTTATCAATAATAAGACATAACCTTTCCTTTTGTCCATTATTATAACAAGTTTTTATCACCTACCAGTATTTTAGAATGTAATTCCCACAAAATAAAAATCTTCTCTTTGAAAATTTTGAATTTCGTCATTTCCGGCCTCACTATTTGGATGTCGATACCATATTTGGCGATTTAGGCGTGAATGTTTACCAATCGTAACTACTCGGCCATTCTCGCTACCCTGCAAATAACAGGGTAGCGAGAATGGCCGAGTAGTTACGATTGGAATGTTTACATCAGCTTGTAATAAGAAATACCATATTTAGAAAAGCTCCGCCTTTCGTAGTTTCCGGTTATGGAAAACGATCGATAAATTTGAACAAGGTTGTTGCTAACTTTGAAAAGCATATATTTCTCAGCCAAACCGATTTAACAAGGACTGGGATCATCAATAATTGTTATAATGAAATGTTTGAAGCGTAAATAGTGAGTTTTTATGTTTCAACTGCAACTTTTTTTTTTGCTCCATTGTGACGAATGGGACCGCGTTGTAGCTCTGCCGAGACACAAGTTTGTCACAGGAGCTACATTATTGCAGCTAGTGATGAGTACTGATGACCAATGAACAGCTACTGGTGTGTGTCTCGGGTCTCTGAAATTTGTTCTTAGGCTAAGTATTGTAAATTTTACCTTTAAATTCTGTGAAAATGTTTATTTTCTCGCTGATGCTCTTGTCAATTTGAAATGGATAAAACCACATTTGTCGAAGTACTTTTTGAATGCAAAGTGCCTTCTTCTGTAAATCATATGTCTATATACCAAAGGGTACAAGAAACAACCGATAAAAAACAGTCTTCAAAGAAACCGATAATGTGAACAGGAGTGCCTGGTTGGTTGGTGTTGCCTATCCCAAGTTAAGCTATTAGTAGTGGTAGCAGGGTATCGATTTTTGCTGATTTGCCTTAATAGTATGACACACGGCTAAATTATATATTTTTGGAAAGAGCAGAATGTGACTCATCGAAATATCGATGTCGTCGTTATCTAGTGTGGTCACGTTATGAGATAATGTGGGTCAAAGGTCAAACCCGTATTTTTCAAAAAAAAATTATCAAACTTTAGCAATATCTATTTTGCGCACATTTTTCGTTATTTTTAAACAAAAAACAGCAGAAGTGGTTGAGAAATGATCAAGGTCTATAACCCCATATAATTTTACGCTTTAATATATATTTTACGGGTGTCAAGGTACCGTAACCGCGGAAAGGTAAAAAAATCATTATTTTTCACTACTAAAAATAAGAATGACCTTATTCTTTATCAGTTTTTTATTATTTTATGTTTGAGTCGTATACAATATAAGCTGAAATTATTTTTAAAAACATAGCATTCCCCTTTCCTGAACTCATTTGTATCGCGAGCTGCAAGTTTTTGCCTTATAAGGGACCGACCATTTAACTTGAAGGAGGGGGTTATGGTTTTTTATTTCGTTCAGAATTATTTTTTTCAGACAACGCAAGAGTTAGAATATTTTTTTTTCCAGAATTCAACATTAGGTTATATGACAAAATCTCTGAATCAGATTATATTTTTTTTCCTCCACCAAAATCAGAATATTTTGTTCAGCAACGTTGGGAATCAGAATATTTTTTTAGAAAAAAAAACATAACCCCCCCCCCCCCCCCCCCCCACCTCAAGTTAAATGGTCGTTCCCTAAAAACAGTTTGAAAAAAAGAAGACTACATCAAGTACTGAACAAGCAGTGAACGAAAAATTCAGTCTCTAGCGGGAAACTTAGGTGATAAACATTGGATGAAAATAATTTAATGGAAAATAATTCCATGGAACCGGAATGTGTGTTATTAAAGTATTAAACAATAAATGTAAAATGGGAGGGGGGGGGGGGGGGGGGGAGGTGACGTTGGTCCACAATGTTTTGTAAAAGATTTGTTATGGGTGGTAAATCTGGTTTGTAAGAAGGAGGACTCGGTCTCTTGTTGGTTTAAAACCCACCAACCATGTCAAGGTCAGAGACCAATTGGCAGGGTTTTTTTTTGGTTTTATTAGGTTGTTTTTTTGGTGTTTTTTTTTTTACAGATTTAAAGACTTCACTTAACAATTTCATTCATGTACATCTAACTATAATAAGTCCACATCATCGTCGTCTATGCTTTTATTTCTGGACATTTGTGTGTTCGAATTACGACATATTTCACCTGCTTGGCACGGACAAAGGTCGGTGCAAGACAACCCTTGCTCAAAACACACACAACCACTTGAACAGACTGCTTTGACTTTACAAGTGCAAATAAGATCTTGTAAAAAGTCAGATGACATTTGTCATTGAAAGTAGACAGGAAGGAGTGATCCGTCTTTTTCCCCAACCAAACTGCAAAGGACTCTTAGGAGGTACCAGGGTTACGAGTGAGCAAATACTTAGTTATGCACCCAGAGTGATACACCGCCTTGTCTATAAAAGTTGCATTACTCAATAACCAGACATTTTGTAGTCATTTTGTCCTTTTGCTGCGTCTTTCACATTTTGAATGCGTTTGGCAGTTTTGATTTTGGAGTTTTCTGTCTTTTTTAAAAGTCCGTTTTCCTCAGAATATGCACAGTGTAATGTCTGTAGACGTATCATCGGTTTGTTCGTTCAACAAAGGAACCTGTGATGTGTCTGGTTTATGATCAGAGCCCGCCGACTCAACCTTGAAGAAATCGCAATTTCGTCTACTTGTGTACGTCTTATAGCAAGACCTGTGGTACAGCATACTTGTATCATCAGAAACAAAATGTACTACTCTAAAAAACACACTTGCTTCCATTGCTTCTATGAGGCTATTTTTACTAACATTTCTCATTTTAATAAGTAACTCAGGGGTAGAGACCTAGCATATAATACATTTGTCCCATTCAACTTCATTCCTACTTTTTTAGGACTAGAAGGGCAAAGCTTAAGCGAGCTGCCAAATTGTGACATTTCTCGGATCAAAAACGTGTCCTACGAACTTGTTCTGTAAACTACAAATTAGTGTTTTCCCGAAAATACAAAAATATCAAAAATAGCGTAATTTAACTACATAGTTGTTCGCTCATTGTATTGAGATAAGTTTATTCTACTAAAAGACACAATCACACACCAAACAGAAGACACAATGTTAAATATACTGTTTCAGCACAAATCGAATATCGACACGTGGTAATCCGTGTTTGCCACAGGCTAAATTTGATCAGATTTCACATCTCTTTAATCGCTAATTTCTATTGAATGATAACTTTAAAAATATAGATTTTTGGTACACCTGTGTACTAAGTAATGATGTATTTACTTCTATTTAAAATATTCTAGAATTCCTTCGGAACATTATTCTATACTTGAAAATAGGGTAACATTTTGGTAATATGTAGATACGGGAAAACTTAAAAAAAACAAACAAATAAAAAGGTGTTAAGTTTCCCGTTTTTAGTTTTGATGATATAATTAGCATATTGTCTTTGTGTCAAGCACTTTGATTTGATAACTTACAGGTCTTGATGTTCATTTTATTCGTGTTGAAATTTTGTTGTAAAATGTACAGTTAGAGGCACAGGGGCTAGGTGCGTCCGAAAAAAAAAAAAAAAAAAAATACTATATAATACTACAAGGGGGCGAACTCACTTGCTTCCATTTTTTTAAGTCGTCGTGTTTAAATTGATCGTAACTTTGGAACGCCTTAATATTTTCAAAAAATGTTTCCACCAGTCGAAAGTCAAGTAATTTTCCTGTCCAAAGAGACCCCAATTGTTAGTGTAGACCTCCGAACTGCTGAGGTATCATACACGAACCACAACAAAACGGCGTGAAAATCCGAAGTCGTACAAACGCTGGGTTGACCACTTCCCATCTGTGTACAGACTTTCCCATGCGTAAACGAGTCATTTTGACTAACTAAATACTTTCATCCATTCAAATTATGATAAAATTTCTTACCTTACGCCAATTTATATGTCCTTTAAGTCTGTTTTTGAAAGAAATCCCATTTGCATCCTTGACAAACGCCATAGACGTGAAAATTGAGAGAGTTCTAACGGGCTTTTTGATTGGCTGAACAATCGGTTCAGCCAATCAAAAAGCCCGTTAGAACTCTCTCAATTTTCACGTCTATGGCGTTTGTCAAGGATGCAAATGGGATTTCTTTCAAAAACAGACTTAAAGGACATATAAATTGGCGTAAGGTAAGAAATTTTATCATAATTTGAATGGATGAAAGTATTTAGCCAGTCAAAATGACTCGTTTACGCATGGGAAAGTCTGTACACAGATGGGAAGTGGTCAACCCAGCGTTTGTACGACTTCGGATTTTCACGCCGTTTTGTTGTGGTTCGTGTATGATACCTCAGCAGTTCGGAGGTCTACACTAACAATTGGGGTCTCTTTGGAAAGGAAAATTACTTGACTTTTGACTGGTGGAAACATTTTTTGAAAATATTAAGGCGTTCCAAAGTTACGATCAATTTAACACGACGACTTAAAAAAATGGAAGCAAGTGAGTTCGCCCCCTTGTAGTATTATATAGTATTTTTTTATTTTTTTTTTTATTTTTTTCGGACGCACCTAGCCCCTGTGGTTACAGGGTGCCTTCAGAAAAATAAGAAAATGTGACCACGGTAGGTTACGACGACATAAATAAAAACTACAATAATTTTTACGTCAAAATATGAAAAAATTAGCCGTGTGTCATACTATTAACCCAAACTCGAAAACTAGCGGCCTTTTTAAGCACCCACTACCCTACTATATTGAGTACCGTTGGAATTTGAGCTTTTTTGTTCCTTTTTAATTTTTTATTGTGGAAAAACGGTTAAGATTTACTTTTGAAAAAGTTTAAACAATGATGGTTAACAAATCCACAAAAATCAGCAAAACGAACAACCACCCCTCCCCCCAAACGAACAACCACCCCTCCCTCCAAACGAACAACCACCCCTCTCCCCAAGCGAACAACCAGCCCTCTCCCCAAACGAACAACCACCCCTCTCCCCAAGCGAACAACCACCCCTCTCCCCAAACGAACAACCACCCCTCCCCCCAAACGAACAACCACCCCTCTCCTTAAACGAACAACCACCCCTCTCCCCAAACGAACAACAACCCCTCTTCCCAAACGAATAACCACCCCTCTCCCCAAGCGAACAACCACCCCTCTCCCCAAACGAACAACCACCCCTCTCCCCAAACGAGCAACCACCCCTCTCCCCAAACGAACAACCACCCCTCTCCCCAAGCGAACAACCACCCCTCCCCCCAAACGAACAACCACCCCTCTCCCCAAACAACATAGTTCTGTGTTGTACTGTGTTAAATTGAATATGTATAGAAACAACAATGATGAGATCTTTTTGACTGAACAAATACTGTGTAAACGATTATGCGTGATTTATGTTTTCATTGGCCATCAATAACAAAAGAAATCGCATCGGTGATGTAATGGTTAGCATGCTAGCAGTTGATCCTGCTTTCGAAACCCGGTTGGACCAAAGCAAAGACTATAATATTTGGTATTTGTTGCTTCTTCGATAAGCGTCTGAACGCATCATTAAGTAGTACGAACAAAGACTGGTGGGCTCGAAATCGGGGTAATATGTCCGAGTGGAGCGACATGTCTACCTACTAAACGTTTTGGTTTAGTTCAATGCAGAGCGTCATGATATAGCTGAAAAATTACTTCTCTTGGCGTTAAACAACAATCGCTCAAAACAGCAGACGGCAATGAACACTAATCCATATCTAAGTTGAAAATGTTTAGACACATTTGGGAGAATTAACGAAACGTAGTATTTATTGCTGAAACCTATGTTGCCTTATGATGTGCAAAGCACCGGATTTGATTCATTCGGTTTATTTCTGTTGTTTTCATATCTGTGTCTAGAATTTTAAGAATTAAGAGAGAAATGGTTGATTCTGTTATATGGTTCATGAAATTGTTGGTCATTAATGTTCAATTTAAAAATTATATCATAGTCATTGATGTTTGCCACAAAAACAAACTGGTTTAAACTTGAAATTGGACATAATTTGCCGATTAGGTGTCTTCTATACAAGGTCCACTAGGAAAATAAGGGATATAAGTCACGTGACAGTAAACAAAAATGTTTTGTTTTTACGGATCGGAATGAGGACCGTGGAAATTATATATGGCAATCTAACCATATTAAAACGGGGTTTCTTTATAAAACGATAAATCTTTATTAATAATAGTGACTTAGTTCTCCAATGATTTCATAAAAACAATTACATGAATAGCATTTTCCAAGAGAGCAAAAATATATGAAGAAAGTTGAACGCACTGATTAGGGTTAAGATTATGGTGTTTAACGTCACCTTCAACAATATTTCATCTATATCGTGGCTGTCAGTTTTATTGGTTGAGGAAACCGGAGTACCCGGAGAAAACCACCTATAAAAACCTGTCGCAAGTCACTGACAAACGTTATCATACCCGGTATAATGTTGCATCGAGTACACCTCGCCCAAGCGGGATTCGAACTGATAGGCACTGATTGCATATGTAGCTGTAAATCGAACCACCATACGACCACGACGACCCAAAGTCAAAGAAATATAGAGAGTAAAATACATATAATGTACACGAGGTGTACCTTTAGTCACAAGATAAAATAAATTATTGAAGTGTTAATTTGCAGAAAGTACATGTTTTATTATTTATTTGTTTTAATTTGCAGATGCCGACCAAGACTATGCATTGGAAAGCAATATGACCATCATGTCACCAAATATGACAATGGTAGTTTCCAATATGACCACCATGTCACCAAATATGACAACTATGCCTTCGGATATGACCACCATGCCACCAAATATGACAACGGAAGTTTCCAATATGACCACCATGTCACCAAATATGACCACTATGCCTTCATATATGACCACCATGCCACCAAATATGACAACGTTACCTTCCAATATGACCACCATATCACCAAATATGACTACTACCAATCCCAACGTTACCATTGAACCAACAACTATTAATCCGAATACAACGGAACCAAAGAACGTGACAACGTCCGACATCACAACAAAAATGTCGACACCAAAAACAAAACCAACTACACTTAAACCGACAACAACAACAACAAAAACTACAAATTCTAAATTCAGTGGTGCCAGTTTTGGTGGAGGAATCGTTGTCGGTGTTGGAGCTTCCATCGTTGTCGTTTTGATTCTTTATTTCTTAAAATGTAGGAAAAGTGAAGTTGAATACAATAGAATGTTATAAAGATTCTATCAAAAATATTTTTTTTGCAATCTCACCCCATCAGTACAATTTACTGTTATATTTCATAAAAGTAGGATTATCTATTGATAACGACGTACAATTTGATCGAGGACGAGGTATATACAAGATAAAAATGTTAATAATTTATATGTTCAGGTTTTTTTTTACTGAAGCAAAAATTGTATTTCATAAAATTGTTTTGTGTCTGTCATGGGAGATAAATGTTCATCAATTTGTTTTATACCTTTACATTATTATTTTTTTTCAAATAAAAATGAAAATCAGGGTTTTATATTTTACAACTTTTTGAAATTTACATGAAAACACGTGATGGACATCATGTAATCAATTTCAACACTTTAAATGTCATACAGAGTTTGAAAATCCTAGTAACAGACGATATAGTGCTTGATTGTTGTTTAATTTCAAGTGAACAGTTTTTCAACTATATTCTTGACAAAACGAATATACAAAGTTTAATAATAACCTATGTATGTGAAAGCTAACACTGGGATGGGCAAGTAGATGGGTGTTTTGATAGAAATAGGAAACGGGAGTGAAGTTTAATAGGATCGGATAATATTGCGTTTCAACAGTCACCCCTAACAAGACGAGTTTGAAGATACCAAGGAGTAATCAGAACCTGTAAATCAAAGAAGGACAGACAACACAATGGCAAAAAGAAAAAGGTCAATAGGACAAACAACGACACAGAAAATTAAAGATTGAGCAACATAAACCCCAATAAAAACCGGCGGTGAACTCATGTGTTCCGGAATGGTAAGCAGTTCCTTGTTTAAACATAAATATAATAGTTTAACAAAATTCACAAAAATTTAAACAAATAATGATCGAGGCCATCGACTCTCTTTAATAGAACTAACAACGTCTGTGTCGCGACTTAAATATATTATGTATAGTGTTCAACATTATAGCGTCATATATAATAACGCTGTTCGCCTGGTTATAGTGTTCAACATCATAGCGTCATATATAACACTGCTCGCCTGGTTATAGTGTTCAACACTATAGCGTCATATATAATAACATTGCTCGCCTGGTTATTGTGTTCAACATCATAGCGTCATATATAATAACGCTGTTCGCCTGGTTATAGTGTTCAACATTATAGCATCATATATAATAACGCTCTTCGCCTGGTTATAGTGTTCAACATTATAGCGTCATATATAATAACGCTGATCGCCTGGTTATAGTGTTCAACATTATAGCGTCATATATAATAACGCTGATCGCCTGGTTATAGTGTTCAACATTATAGCGTCATATATAATAACGCTGTTCGCCTGGTTATAGTGTTCAACATTATAGCGTCATATATAATAACGCTGTTCGCCTGGTTATAGTGTTCAACATTATAGCGTCATATATAATAACGCTGTTCGCCTGGTTATAGTGTTCAACATTATAGCGTCATATATAATAACGCTGTTCGCCTGGTTAGTGTTCAACATTATAGCGTCATATATAATAACGCTGTTCGCCTGGTTATAGTGTTCAACATTATAGCGTCATATATAATAACACTGCTCATCTGGTTATAGTGTTCAACATTATAGCGTCATATATAATAACGCTATTTGCCTGGTTATAGTGTTCAACATCATAGCGTCATATATAATAACGCTGCTCGCCTGGTTATAGCGTCATATATAATAACACTGCTCGCCTGGTTATAGTGTTCAACATTATAGCGTCATATATAATAACGCTGTTCGCCTGGTTATAGTGTTCAACATTATAGCGTCATATATAATAACGCTGATCGCCTGGTTATAGTGTTCAACATTATAGCGTCATATATAATAATGCTGTTCGCCTGGTTATAGTGTTCAACATTATAGCGTCATATATAATAACGCTGTTTGCCTGGTTATAGTGTTCAACATTATAGCATCATATATAATAACGCTGTTCGCCTGGTTATAGTGTTCAACATTATAGCGTCATATATAATAACGCTGTTCGCCTGGTTAGTGTTCAACATTATAGCGTCATATATAATAACGCTGTTCGCCTGGTTATAGTGTTCAACATTATAGCGTCATATATAATAACACTGTTCGCCTGGTTATAGTGTTCAACATTATAGCGTCATATATAATAACGCTATTTGCCTGGTTATAGTGTTCAACATCATAGCGTCATATATAATAACGCTGCTCGCCTGGTTATAGCGTCATATATAATAACACTGCTCGCCTGGTTATAGTGTTCAACATTATAGCGTCATATATAATAACACTGCTCGCCTGGTTATAGTGTTCAACATTATAGCGTCATATATAATAACACTGCTCGCCTGGTTATAGTGTTCAACATCATAGCGTCATATATAATAACGCTGCTCGCCCGGTTATAGTGTTCAACACTATAGCGTCATATATAATAACACTGCTCGCCTGGTTATAGTGTTCAACATCATAGCGTCATATATAATAACGCTGCTCGCCTGGTTATAGTGTTCAACATTATAGCGTCATATATAATAACACTGCTCGCCTGGTTATAGTGTTCAACATTATAGCGTCATATATAATAACGCTGTTCGCCTGGTTATAGTGTTCAACATTATAGCGTCATATATAATAACGATGTTCGCCTGGTTATAGTGTTCGACATTATAGCGTCATATATAATAACGCTGTTTGCCTGGTTATAGTGTTCAACATTATAGCGTCATATATAATAACGCTGCTCGCCTGGTTATAGCGTCATATATAATAACACTGCTCGCCTGGTTATAGTGTTCAACATTATAGCGTCATATATAATAACGCTGTTCGCCTGGTTATAGTGTTCAACATTATAGCATCATATATAATAACGCTGCTCACATGGTTATAGTGTTCAACATTATAGCGTCATATATAATAACGCTGTTCGCCTGGTTATAGTGTTCAACATTATAGCATCATATATAATAACGCTGTTCGCCTGGTTATAGTGTTCAACATTATAGCGTCATATATAATAACGCTGTTCGCCTGGTTAGTGTTCAACATTATAGCGTCATATATAATAACGCTGTTCGCCTGGTTATAGTGTTCAACATTATAGCGTCATATATAATAACGCTGTTCGCCTGGTTATAGTGTTCAACATTATAGCTTCATATATAATAACGCTGTTCGCCTGGTTATAGTGTTCAACATTATAGCGTCATATATAATAACGCTGTTCGCCTGGTTATAGTGTTCAACATTATAGCGTCATATATAATAACGCTGTTCGCCTGGTTATAGTGTTCAACATTATAGCGTCATATATAATAACGTTGTTCGCCTGGTTATAGTGTTCAACATTATAGCGTCATATATAATAACGCTGTTCGCCTGGTTATAGTGTTCAACATTATAGCGTCATATATAATAACGCTGCTCGCCTGGTTATAGTGTTCAACATTATAGCATCATATATAATAACGCTGCTCGCCTGGTTATAATGTTCAACATTATAGCGTCATATATAATAACGCTGTTCGCTTGGTTATAGTGTTCAACATTATAGCGTCATATATAATAACGCTGTTCGCCTGGTTATAGTGTTCAACATCATAGCGTCATATATAATAACGCTGTTCGCCTGGTTATAGTGTTCAACATTATAGCGTCATATATAATAACGCTGTTCGCCTGGTTATAGTGTTCAACATTATAGCGTCATATATAATAACACTGTTCGCCTGGTTATAGTGTTCAACATTATAGCATCATATATAATAACGCTGTCCGCATGGTTATAGTGTTCAACATTATAGCGTCATATATAATAACGCTGCTCGCCTGGCTATGAGATGTCGTTCTTGATAAAAGGAGTGTATATCCGTACGGTTACGTATCCTACGCCGCACAATTTTAGTAAACGTCGATTTGAAAAGCTCTGTAGAGCTTGTGTTTTATGTATGTTGTGATATGTATCGACTTTAAATAAAACTTTATTTATATTTATTATTCATTTATTATACAGCAGGTTGATGAGTCAAGGGTCGAAAGTGTATAATCAGAAATATTTCATGTTCGGGTGAGCAAAGCGAAGGAGAACACAAACATGCATACTGTTGTTTTCGCGAGCTAGCACTGTAATATATATCATCATCTTAATCAACCACATCAGTGGTGTAATGGTTAGCGTGCTCGAGTGCGGTAGATCGTGGGTTCGAGCCCCGGTCAGGTCAAACCAAAGACTGTTAAATTGGTATGTGTTGCTTCTCCGCTAAGCACGCAGCATAATAAATTTTGTGGGCTTAATTTATCAAATATTATAAAACATGCAAATACAGTTACATTTTAAAATACAGATTTTCATAAATGAAATTTGAAACTGATTTTTTTAAATTTAAAGTATAAAATCTTTACATATAAAACAAAACCAGCATAAATACAACAAAAGCTCTACTTTAGTACTATTTTATTTATTTTTACAATTTTAAGTTCAATGAATCTTACAAAACCTTTTACAAGTTTAACAAGACATTTTTTAAAATAAAAATTTAAACTCAGATGAAAAAATAAAAGACGATAACAAGGGAGATAACCACATTTTAAATACAGCCAAACCTTGTTGTGTCGAAGTCAAATGAACCAATGTTTTTGCAATATCATAAAATAGGGTTATGGTTTTTAACGCTACTTTCAACAATATTTCAGTTATATCGTGGATGTCAGTATTATTGGTGGAGAAAACCGAAGAACCCGGAGAAAACCACCGACCTGTCACAATTCACTGACAAACTTTATCACATAGCGTTGTATCGAGTACTCCTTGCCATCAGCGGGATTCAAACTCACAATTTTAACTACCATACGATCACGGCCATGACGGCCCCTATCCTAGAATAGACCTTTAGCACATTCCCTATTTGATTCTAAAATCATATATATCTTATAGGAGTTATTTCCCTTACCATGGCAGGCAAAATGATAACCGTTCTAGCAAGAGCAATAGAAAGAACAAAGAATTTGCATATAAGTTTTTTTTACTATTGTACATATTTGAACATTGTAAAATATCAGAGGATAATTTTATAGTAACTAGAAAATTCACAAGTTCTTCAACATTAAAATTTTGTACAAATTATAAATGTATGTGAAAAATATATGTTATTTTTTTCATTGAACTTTGCATGAAATTTGACCTTTCGCCCTAATTTAAGGGAAATAACTCCTAGAAAAACGTGTAAAAAACATATAATTTTAGAATTGAGTCAGAAATGTGCAAATGGTTGTCAGATCGGAGTTATCCAAAATAAAATAGCTGAAACATACTTGGAATAGAACAAATATTTTTTCTTTCAGCTATCCAAGGAAGTGACTTTATTATCCAAGTTCGAGATAACCAGGTTCTACTATATATTCTTGTCAAGTTTCTTTTAAATTGCCGTTTTGAATGCTGTACCGAAGACATTTGTCTTGTTTTATGAAATATTTGTATTATATTTTACCAAACTTTTTAATATGATAATAAATTCGGGTCTGTCGGTGCACCAAGATTTCAAATTAGCAAGAGTGATTGAACTATTAGAATGCGATGTTGTCGTCAAATCACATCATTTCCGACTTTGCGTGATCTACCTTCCTCCTCCATCTCGGACAAACAAATTGAAAAACACCACATTCTTTGAGGAATGGTCAGAGTTCCTAGATCATCTTGTTGTCATACCAGATGATTTACTTATCACGGGCGATCTTAACTTTCACCTTGATAATGTGAATTTGAGCGATACTCGGAAATTTGATGAAACTCTTAGTGACCATGGACTCGTACAACATGTCCAAGGAGCAACGCACAATAAGGGTCACACACTTGACGTCGTTATCACAAGAGACAACAGCACTATCATGCAAACAACGCCATCAGTTAGGGACCCTTGTCTGTTCGATCGAAATGGTGATCACTTCGCTTTATTTACATCGTTGGAGATCGCAAAGCCTCCGAAACAACGCAACACCGTGTCTTACCGCAAATTTAGTTAAATCAACACAACTGACTTGATTCAAGATCTGAACAATAGTAAAATTGCCCAAAATCGTGAAGGATCGGTTGTAAATGTTGTGAAACTGTACAACTCTGAGCTTAGTTCCATCATCGATAAGCATGCACCATTAAAATCGAAGAACATTATACTGCGTCCAAACACTGAATGGTATTCAGACGAACTACGTGCAGCTAAAAGAGACCGTCGTAAAGCCGAACGACGTATGCGTAAATCAAATTTGACAGTTCATCGTGAAATGTTTCGAGATACTTGTTTAAAAACAAACACACTTCTCCTGAAATGCAAGAAGGACTACTTTTCAAAAAAGATATCCGAAATCGAACATGATCAGAAGCAACTGCATCGTTTGACAAATAACTTGATGGGCAATAAGCGAGACGTCATTCTTCCTTCGCACCATGATGAAAACGCTCTGGCTGACAAGTTTTGTGAATTTTTTGTTGGAAAAATAAGTACCATCCGGGACAATTTAGCGGCTACGAATAATTCATCCAGTGACAACTGTGATACCATGAGAGCTGATATAAAATTCGATGGTGAACCATTAAGATCATTCTCACCGGTTTCAAGTGATGAACTTCGTAAAATTATATTGGCTGCTCCAACAAAGTCTTGCGAACTTGATCCGTTACCAACAAAACTTCTTAAACCTTGTTTGGATCCTGTGTTGCCATCGATTACAGATATAGTCAATAAATCGCTATCTGAACAATGTGTACCAGCGTCTTTCAAACAAGCTATCGTACGACCGTTGCTTAAGAAACCAAATCTTGATAAAGAGATGCTCAAAAACTACCGACCGGTTTCCAACTTACCTTTCATTTCAAAGATACTGGAAAAGGTTGTTAACAATCAATTGGAAAATCATATCAATTCACATTCTCTCCATGACGACGTTCAGTCAGCCTACCGCGCATATCATTCCACAGAAACTGCTCTCTTACGGGTTCATCACGATATCGCCTATGCACTAGATAGTAACTGCTGTGCTGTCTTGCTCATGCTCGATTTATCGGCAGCGTTTGATACCAATGACCATCACATACTTTTCAATCGTTTGGAATATTCCACTGGCGTTACCAAAGATGCTATGTTGTGGTTTAAATCGTATCTCATGGACAGGACTCAAAGTGTTGCTATAGGATCAGTACAATCGGATGATATCAAACTCCGTTTTGGTGTACCACAGGGCTCGGTTTTAGGACCAAAACTGTATTGTATTTTCGCAAAACCAGTCGGTGAAATTTGCAGGCGCCATGGAATGTCATACCATTCGTACGCAGATGATACGCAAGTTTATCAAGTCATAAAACCACAAGGAGATTGGTCCGATCTTTCTGAACGTTTAGAAAGATGTTTGTCGGACATTGCTGATTGGATGACTGCCAATATGCTTAAGCTTAATCAAGAAAAAACAGAATTGATTATCTTTGCACCTAAACATCAAGTGAAGCATTTTTCCGATTTCCGATTGAAATTCGATGGAACTGTGTTAAGCGATGTGTCTTGTGTGAAAAATCTAGGAATGTACTTTGATAAAACCATCAGTATGGAACAGCAAGCCAGTGCGATCACAAGATCGTGTTTTCAGCAGATTCGTAACATTGGTCGAATTCGATCGCTAATTTCAGTTGATGCATGTAGGACACTAGTGAGCTCCCTTGTAATATCAAGGCTAGACTATGGCAACGCATTATTGTACGGTACTAACAACAAGATCATTAGTAAGCTACAACGTGTACAAAACACTGCAGCACGTCTTATCACCCGAAAAAGGAAATATGACTCTATCACGCCAGTTCTTATCTCGCTACACTGGCTGCCCGTTCATTACCGTTGCCAATACAAACTTCTTATATATGTGTACAAAGCACAGCATGACAAGGCTCCTAGCTATCTTCAAGAACTGATAACGCCGTATAAACCTAACAGAGCCCTTAGGTCGGAACACAGTATGCTTTTACATCCTCCAAACGATGTCAGAACGAAAAGCTACGGAGAGAGGCGTTTTGACAAAGCCGCGCCTACGCTCTGGAACAGTTTACCCTTGTCATTGCGGAATGTGAATTCTTTGGACGTTTTTAAAAGAGAACTTAAAACTCACTTTTTTAGAATTGCTTTTAAGAATTTCTTATAGATTTTTAGTAGTCTTCAGAATATTAGATTTTTTTTAACTGACAGTGCTCTTTTCTAAAGCATATGATTTTAGTTTCTTTCAGTAGTTTTCAAGAGTATTTAGTATTTTTAACCGATAGTGCTCTTTTCTAAAGCTTTTAATTTGGATTTTATGATTTCTTATACTGTCTTGTATATCTGTGCCTGCTTATATATATATATATATATATATATATATATATATATATATATATATATTTTATTTTTTGCTTTGTTTGAACTTTTACTTCATATCAATTGGTGTCTTATATAATTTTTATAGTTTTATAATGTGGAGCGCTTAGAGTAATTGTTATATAATGCGCTATATAAATATTGTATAATAATAATTGTTAGCTGCCCCAAAATAAACGTCTAGTGGCAAATATTTCAACAGTGTTCAGGACGTTTCGAGAACAAGTTAAAATCAATTTGTAGAACGGGCGGAAATTTCAAATGTGTCTTTAAAAGGGTAGGGTTAGAAAAGCTTACAATCTGTTATCTACGGTCCACTCGGACTGTCAGGTTTTTAACGCTCTCTAACGTGCACAGAGCTTGGCAAAGGAGTAGGTATGATAAGGGCAGAAATTGGCCTAAAAAATAGACAAATTATAAATGAAACGTATAGCTTTCGTTGTTTCTTGATTTTATAAGACCTTTACCCCAACTACTATTTTGGTAACAATTTTCCATATTTGCACGTGCGATGACGTCACACTAGTCAATGAAAAGTCTATCGTTTCGTGAAAATTTATGAAATCTAACAAGAAATGTGTATTTAATGTCAATTTTCAGTATAACCACAAGCAGGTACCAACGGCATATTTTAGTATGATGTTTAATATACATAAACACATATCTCATTTAATTTTTGTGTTGGTACCCGAGTGTGGAGAGTATGAAATCTGCAATCAAAAAATAATTTTAAGGTCGATTTCTCGTCAGCGGCCATTTTTTATTGACCGTTTTCATCCGTAATAGACAGAAATATAAATCGACCTTTTAATCTCATCCAAAATAAAGTTGGTTATCGTAGTTGTTTTGCTAGGGGAGTAAAATTTGAACAATTTTTATGAAACAGTTTTGACGTTAAATAAATGTTGGAGGTGATTTACTGCCGACCTGATTGTGCATTGAGTCCGACGTGGTTTTTTTTCTAACCCTCAGTGGAATTTCATGTGTTACTATACTAAAGTATACTTTAATATTATCCCCACAATTCACAAAAAGTACAGAAAACAAAACAAACAACCAAAAAGAAAATTAGTACGTCAGATTATCTTAGAAATTAATTCATTGGACATGTAAACACATCGGAACTTTCTATTTTTAGTAGTCCCTTTACTTTTTATTATTTTTTTTTCTTTAACAAATATATTTTATTTAGCTCTTTCGCAAAGTGAATTCCCGATGAATAATTGTATTAACGTAAATTTGATTTATATATAGCTTAATATTAACGATGCGGTGGCAAAATGGTTTAGCACACATGACTGCCGATAACAACATCGTGAGATCAATATTTCATTCTTACTTATTTCAATAAAGTATGGAAAAACAAACAATATATTTGATAATTCATAATTCATCTAATACAGTACATATAACGATATAACGTGCATGTTTTAACATAGTACACGGATGTCAGGCTTGATTTACATATTCGGTGTTTTGTTTATAATGGTTCTTTTGCTATCCTTACTAATAATGTCATTGATATAGTCTATCGTTTATGAGTCAGTGCTAAATGTGTAGTATTACATGGAGTTTTAGTGGTATGATTTTACTGTAATGGGCCATGACCGATAATACAGTATTACCAAGCATTCTATTTATATAATCTATCACGTGTTACTTTTCTCAACAAAAAAAGTTTGAAGATACCGTAAATATAAATTACAGTCTTCCAATCAAAGTATACTACCGTGTTTGTACTCTTAGACATATCAGAATCGAAATAAATCATGGAAGCCAGAATGTGTTTTGAGTTTTAACATGGATTGGCGGATATTAGTAAATTTTATCCCTCGCTTCTGGCTCGGAATAAAATACTATTCTCTGATGTTCTCGTGGCAAGTAGAATTTTGATTGGCTAAAAAGGTACTTTTAAAACATCAGGGAAGCCGTGCGGTGACAGAAAATCAATAATCGCTCTCACCTATGTGCTGTCCATTTACATTGTGCACAACAGACGATACACATTTCACAAGATGACAGAAAATCAATAATCGCTCTCTGTGGTCTTTGTCCAAAGATACACGTATTTATGTTTTTCCTATAAGGACATATACTTATTAATGTTGGAACATTCAGATAAAAATGTTATCAGTCTCTAGATGTTATTTATCCCGTTTTAAAGGGCAGTGGTTTTGTTAAAAGGTTCGACCTTTTAACAAAACCACTTCCCTTTAAAACGGGATACAGAGCTCAGCATTGACGAGTTTCTGCGGTTGCTAGGGATAACATTTGGTTACTAGGGACATTGTAAGGTTTAAGGAATTCTTATAATATATACTGGTTAGTAAATGATAAGATGTCTCTAGATCTGCTAAGGTGCTGTTGTAGAATTTTTTTTCTTGATTAAATAAAAGGTCCATGAGATCTACAGGAAAATACTGTGCATAGGGAAACCTGTTGCTATGGACGGGGCATAACTATGAATAAAAATATCAAAATGTATTTTTGAAATATGAAATGTCATTTGTAGTGTGTATAGCTTGACAAAAATGTACCGCTTAATCAAATATGAAGTCAAAAGATCGTAGATGTCAAAATTCAACCATTAATTACAACAATATAGGCTAATTTAATGTTTACAAAACCGTTGCTAGGGTGACAAAACTACACAAAAATATTATATGCTACCATAGAGAATTGGAATATTATTTTTAGAGTGTACATACACAGAATATAACATTTTGTCGAAAAGACTATGCAAGATATGTAAAATAAAACCACCATATTTGAATTTCCAATGATTAATTGGACCCTCCTCCATTTACGTTGCTAAGCAACAAAGGACAAAGTGAAATCATAAAAAAAAATTATTCTTACCTTTCAATGATTGTGTTTAATATTATATATATATAAACAGTTTCTGAGATTGGGCCAAAATCTACCCTTACCATACTCACTCCTTTTCAACACATAGATTGGATATTTAACATGTCATGATAGATATGTTAGAACAATAATATGTACTACGAATTATATTTCAAACATCACAGCCAGCTTTGATTTTTGTTTGTACTTTTTGTGTTTTTGTTTTTTGTAATTTTTATGTGTATACATGTATACATATATATTTTTTTTGTGTTCTTTTATCATCATTTTTTTTATCACTCACTTAGTTTTTATGTACAAAATATGATTAGCAACATTTTATATTTCTATAATTAAGCTTCAAATTTATTAGTACAGGAATCAGTATGGGAAAATTAGTTGTATTCTTCGATTTCCATCAGCAGCAAACTGTTGGATAATGCGATCCAGATCTATTTGATAATTTCGAGGAATATGCATAAGTGCCAACTCATTTAACCGGTTCTCAACCATGGTTGACCGTAAATATGTCTTGACCCTTTTCAGTGAACTAAAAGATCGTTCAGCTGTAGCTGAGGAAACCGGCATGGTCAGAAGTATTTTAACTGCAGCATGTATATTCGGATAAAAATCCGGATGAGCAGATATCAGCATTTTAGTTAAATCTGAAGGTTTATCAAAATGGCTTTCCCATTTACATTTCCATTTTAAGTTCATTTTTGTACGCCTGAAAATTTTTGTCTGGCAGGTCTCCGGCAAACGGCATGTACACAGTCGATTCTTTTTCTGGCGTCAGTAGATGTAATTTTGAAGGGATTAAGTATTGGGCTAAAAACCTGTCTTTTGGTATTATTATTCTGGATTCTATTTCTGATGCTAGATGATCTAAAAGGGAAAAAATACAGACCTTTTCCAATAAAGTTCCGGTGTGTCACCTGGGACAACATTATCCCGGTGCCTTTGCCTCCCAGTTGTACGTGGTTTGGTTTGCTCAATATTTTGGCTATTGGCCAATCGTTTGATCTCTTCATACAACTCTCTCCAGATATTTTCATCGCCACGTATGTGTCTTAACATGTTGACGACATTATCTGCTTCTGTGGCTGCTGCCACAAGATCTAGGGAAGGACTTTGCAGAGCATCGGACAGCTTCAAACTTATTTGTAGAACGTGCTCACTAACTACCAAGCACACCAGAAAGCCAAAATCTTGCATTGCACGCTTTAATCCAATTGCATTTTTGTCACCGTCTGTCGCCAAATCATCTAGCGTGTCTATTATCAGTTGATATGCAGCTTTGAACGTATGTAAGGCATCAGCCCCACTAGACCAACGTGTTTCACACAAGCCTTTGATTTTTCGTCGACCTTCTAAAGCTTCCGTCGTGACATCGTCTGCACCTTCGGGAAAAGTTTTGAATCTACCAGTTCTTTTAGCAGGATATGAAAAAGCATAGGAAATTTCCTTCACTGTATCCATCATATTTCTTATTAACGGAAGTTGACAGGATTTAACAACAGACACATTTAGACAATGAGCATAGCAATGTACATACTCTGCTGATGGAACTATTTGTTTTATTCGTGCTTGGACCCCAGAAAACTTACCTGCCATGTTTCCAGCCCCATCATACTCCTGATCCATCAAATTATCAATGACTAAATCAAATTCATTAAATTTATCTACGATTTTTTGGGCAATATATTCTCCAGAAGTTTAGCTAGCTTCCGTAAAACAAACAAAAGACTCTTTTAAACACAATTCAAACACTATCCTTTCCCACAAAACGAACGCAAATAGAAATTTGTTCCGTTATAGATTTATTTGTAACTTCATCGGCAATCACACTGAAAAACTTGGCTTCGTTACATTCTTTTATTATAGGCACTGGCTACGATTACCTGGATTAGGTAATAATAACGAAAAATTAGGATTACCTGAGAGACTAAGTGCCGGAATACAATTCCGGTTCAGGAACCTATTTCACGGAAAAATATCGGGTAATCGTAATTTTATTTGTCAAGAGTTACCTGGTCTTATTAATACCCGGAAGTTCTATGGATTTCATTATTGGACATAAAGAATTGAAAGAATTATTATTATCATATATCAATTTGTAATTGATAATACATTTTAAATCAATACATCAAAAATATATGAAATATACTTCGTAAATATATTTACAAAGATGGAATTACATAAGAAATTATCAAGTTACTTTCCTTTGATATACCACTGTCTGCATAGCCAGTACGTGGATTTTGATGGCGCTTTGTGGCCAACACATTTAAGATGGTTCCACTCTAAACATCCATCGCAAACTATGGATGCATAAAGATGAACATCAATTTTACAGACTGAACAGTTCCATTTGGCTATCTCTTTTGTTTTACTAAATTTATTTTTTAGACATTTCCATCCATCAATCGTGAATCTTTTTTTAATTCTGTTTAAGTTAATGTTTTCATCTAAGATCTTTGTTGGCAAGTCTACAACCAGATCATTGTTTGTAATTGTTTAATAGGTTCTTACATACGTTCTTGGGAAAGACCGGGTGATCTTCCACGAGTGATAGAAATTTTATGTCTTTTCGCGAGTGGAGCGCAGCGAAACGAGCGAAAAGACACAAAAATTTCTATCACGAGAGGAAGATCACCCGGGCTTTCCCAACAACGCATGTAAGTACCTATTTCTTCCGTAAACCAACAACTTTCACTATCGCGAACTCCTAGAGACGCCCGCCATTGATCAGTAACTAATTTGCATAAATTATCAGATCAATATCATTGAGCGTTATGAAATACACATGCATCACATAAAATTGACTTTTGTGACGCCGACTAATAAACTAAGTAGCTTTCTACTGATATTTGAGCTTTTCTCACTAATATTTTATTGAAAGTACAGTATTTTCCTTCATGAGACACCCCATACATGAAATATGACGGGACACATATTTTGACGTCATTGAAGAATGACGTCAAAGGTACGGAAAAGGCTCGGACATCTAGAAATACGAAAAAATGAAAATAAAAGACACAAATATATTTAATACGGTTGGAGTCTGTATTTGGAAAAAAACCAATGGTTAAATCCGTAATGTATCCGTTATTCAGCTATCAGACAGGTTATATAATGTGACATTCCCGGCTTAGGGTATATATTTAAACGATTTTTGTTCTTGTTAGAGGCGTTCTGATTGGATGTCACAACGAGTAAAGACGAGTGCACGTGGACTCGTCTTACCTCGGTCGTCTTCACCCGAAAACGGCCATTTACGGAAGAATGCTTTGTCTTCGTTGACTCAATTTTGCAACTACTCCTTCTGTACATTTGTATACATTTTGCATCTTGATAATGTTTAAGTTGACTCAAATTCCTTAAATGACTTAAACTTTTGTCCAACTTCAAAATTGAAGGACTGGACTCCCTCATTCGCGTCTATTTTATGATTCCCAAATGAACTACATGTCTTGATAACATACACGGTGAGCTCTTTTCAGCGCCTTTGGCCATATTTGTACACAAACAAATATAGCCAAATTAAATTCAGAATGAAAGTTTATAATATAATTGGTACCTATAAAAATAAATCAACAACAATAAATAAGATTTAATATTTTATTTACATACAACTATTCCGGGTAATAATAAGACCAGGTAATTCTAACAAATAAAATTACGCTTACCCGATTTTTTTCCGTGAAATAGGTTCCTGAACCGTAGTCTTTCAGGTAATCCTAATTTTTCGTCATTATTACCCAATCCAGGTAAATCCGGGTAATCCTATCCAGTGCCTTTATTATATTATCTCGAATTTGGTTCCCACAAAGTTCAATCAATTCATTTTGAATTTGAGGAGATAAATATCTAGAATTTGGGGGACTTTGCTTTAAATGCTCCGCTAAGACCAAATCGGTTTCTGCCCTAAAATTAACAAGAGCCATAAAATTGCTTGTTTCCTCAGTGTGGCCTCTTAGTGCAATTTGTTGCCTACCACACAGAACAATAACCTTCAGAATGCTTTTCAAAATTTCACGATTTCTCTCAATTTTCCCAGTAAAGGCACTGCTCAACATTGAAACAACATGTGTTTCTTTCCTTCTGCAATAGCTATAAAATTCTCAGATTTATCTTTACAATGCAAATGATCAGCAGAATTTTCATGTCTCTTAATATATTTACCTAAATTCCCCCAATCGCGAAAAGAAGCTTTTACAAATAAATTATCCGACCCCTCAAACAGCATACACCAAATACAAAACACACCATCATCAGTTTCAGAATAATGCAGACAAGGGTATTTTTCTAACCAGATATTATTAAATCTCCTACTTACAACTCTAATAGCAGTCGCCTGGAAAACGTAGGATCGTGGAAATGTCTAATCACATTTTAACAGTTCTAGTTTTTCAGACTCGTTTGGTTGTCTAACGATTTTCAAATCATATTTTGCAGGCTGAATTCTGCATTTCGCTAGGTCTCTGACTCGCTCAATGGCTGATTTGTCACTGTACTATTATTCCCTGTTGCTTCTTCTAATAATATTGCTGGTGTGGGACCTTGTGCCGGCTCAGTGGACCTTCGGAATTATCAATACTAGAATCACCCCCTTTAGCTTTTTTTGAAAAGAAATCAAGCAATGAAGCTTGTCCGCACTTCAATACGAGATTACTTCAGCAACTAACTAAGTAGTGCACACAACAGTATATATTTGCTAACAAAATGAAAACAACTTGAAGGTACACAAGTGTAATGTCGCTACGTCTAATTCAAAAATATAACCTATAATTGACATTAGTAAATGTGTTTGTGTCTGAAGATAATGTAATCTTGAACTTAATTGTTTTTTTATGTCAAATTGATGCAGTTTGAATAATGTGATCTTGAAACTTTATTGTTTTTATCTGTGAAACTGAACGCAGTTTGAACTATTAACGTCCCCTAACAACCTTTTTTTTCAAGTGACAACGTATTATAAGTGATGACATCGTAACTAAACCCGGATTTTAACATTGTAATAAATGAAAATTGGCATGGAGAAATAAAAATATTTTGAATTCTATTTAAAATTTTTAATTTTTATCCTTCATTTTGGGAAAAATACATGCTTTAACTCATAACTGCAAAAATAAATTGGAAGCAGTTGCCTCCACTGCATACATGCAGCTATGCCACTGAACAGTGATCATTATATACAGGTATTCTAGAAACAGAGGTGACACCTACCACTAATAGCAGGTTTACTTTAAATATTTAACTAATTACTGAAATTGTTTATCAAGCCATGATCAGTAACTGACAGACATAGTTCAGACCATCCTTAAAAATACTGTGTTTTGATGTAACACAATTTACAATTTTCAAAGTAGAAAGTTGTCTTTTTTTCATACATTGTAACTTTTAAGTGGGGTCATTGTTGTTTCTCCAAAACCAGAAAATATTCTTCACACGAAACAAAAACAAATAATTTTTTACATGAAAAATCTATAATTTTTCTTCAAATTCTACCAAAATTACTTGTTGGTAAACGGAGGGTCATATTATATATTTTGGCATTATTCAGAATAAGAAATTTTTTTCTATTAAATTTGATGACAGAAAATTTAGGGAAAAAACATAGCATACCTCTCCCCACCCAAAGTTAAATGGTCATTCCCTTACTGAAAAAAAATTACTTGAACACAGAAAAATAGAAAAAATTCTTTGGAATTGCTGATATAAAATATTAAGGTAGTGACATTCATGGGGAAACAGTGCAGTTGGAGTAAACCAAAAATATTTTCAGGATGGTTTGAAATGCTCAAAGAATGGACAAAATCCTGTTTGTTTCAAACTAGTAATAAAACAGTTGTATAGCCTAAACAGTCTCACAATGAAACAATAGAAGAGTCTATATTCCAGTAACTTTAAAAAGCTTGTGGAAATTGTCTTAAAACACCTAGTTTCACAACTTATGGATTATCAATGTTCTCATGGCTGTTAGAATCTTGAGGTATACGTTGAAGATGTGGAGGTCTGTGAGATATTACTAGATGTGAACTGTAATGCTTGTTGCGCTTGGACGTTGTGCATATGCTGGAAAGATAAAAAAAAAATCATTTAATTGCAATGTCTTAATCATTGTTTTATTTTTGTCAAAATATTTTTTAAATGAAATATGGTACAATAAATACACAGACAAAAGAATGAATAAAACAAACTCTAAGAATAAACTAGAAAAGAAGTATGCCCCTGCACTTGATAATTATGACAAAGTTGTTTTGTTAGGAGTGATTTAAAACTAGAGGCTCAGGTGAGCCTGTATCGCTCACCTGACATAAATAAGTCCTCCTAAGAATGTCTGCATGCCGAATACATCTAAGTTACTATTCAAATCCCATACTGCCATAGGGTTCTATGTTAAAACTATGTCTGCTCATGGCAGCCATCTTGGATGGAGGTCGTGGTCACCGGACACAATTTTGAAAGTATACTACCCAAGGACCATCCATGCCATGTTTGCTTTAAATTGGCTGACTGGTTTCAGAAGAGAAGACTTTTAAACAATTTTCCCATAGGGTCCTATGTTAAAACTATGTCTGCTGACGGTGGCCATTTTGAACCGAGATCGGGATCACTGAACACAATTTTGGAAGTTGACCACCTAAGGACCATCGATGACATGTTTGCTATATTGGCTTACTGGTTTCAGAGGAGAGGATTTTAAAACATTTTTTCCCATAGGGTCCTATGTTAAAACTACAGTATGTCCGCTGAAGGCGGCCATCTTGGATGGAGGTCATGGTCACTGGACACAATTTTGAAAATTGACCACTTAAGGACCATCCATGCCATGTTTGCTTTAAATTGGCTTACTGGTTTCAGAGAAGAAGATTTTTAAACATATTTCCCATAGGGTTCTATGTTAAAACTATGTCCACTGATGGTGGCCATCTTGGATGGAGTTTTGGGTCACTGGATATAATTTTGAAAGTTGACCATTTAAGGACCATTCATGCCATGTTTGCTTTAAATTGGCTTACTGATTTCAGAGGAAAATTTGTTTAAACATTTTCCCCATAGGGTCCTATGTTAAAAATGTGTTTGCTGATGGCGGCCATCTTGGATGGAGGTCAGGGTCACAGGACATAATTTTGAAAGTTGACCACCTAAGGACCATTCATGCCATGTTTGCTTTAAACTGACTTACTGGTTTCAGAGGAGAAGACTTATAAAAAAAATTTCCATAGGGTCCTATGTTAAAATTAAGTCGAGTCATGGTGGCCATCTTGAATTTCCGATCAGCAAACGATTCACAAATTTAGTACAGGACCACCCAATGATCATTCCTGCAAAGTCACAATTCAATTGGCTTAGTGGTTTCTAACAAGAAGATTTTTAAAATTTCGACCAATCAGAACACATTATGGGCCCTGGCAGCCATGTTGGATTTCCGATCAGCGCCAAAAACAAAAATCTTGTATATGACCATCCAATGAACATTTCTGCCAAGTTTGGTTCAAATCTGTTTTGTGATTTCAGAAAAAAAGATGAAAATGTGAAATTCCCATAGGGTCCAATGTTAAACTAAGTCGAGTCATGGCGGCCATCTTGAATTTCCGATCGGCAAACGATTCACAATTTTAGTACAGGACCACTCAATGATCATTCCTGCAAAGTCACAATTCAATTGACTTAGTGGTTTCTGACAAGAAGATTTTTAAAATTTCAGCCAATGAGAACACATTATGGACCCTGGCAGCCATGTTGGATTTCAAATCAGCACCAAAAACACAAATCTGGTAGAGGACCATCCAGTGAACATTTCTGGCAAGTTTGGTTGAAATCTGTTCAGCGGTTTCAGAGAAGAAGATTTAAATGTGAAAAGCTAACGGACGGACGGACGGCAAGACGGACGGACGACGGACGCTTACCCATGACAAAAGCTCACCTGGCCTATGGCCAGGTGAGCTAAAAAATGAGGTGTGTCTGTAAGACACAAATGATGCCCCCGCCTGACCATCAAAATCCTGTGGACATGCACACCTCCATCATGTGTATAAACGTCATAAAAATATTAAAGCTGTAGCTCCACAACTGTAGGAGGATAGTCGGACAAACCATGTATCTATATCCGGACGGACGAACAAAATGACTAAGTCCAACTACCTGTTATTTTGAGAATATTTGATGAAAATCAAAATCCTGTGGATATGCACACCTCCATTATGTGTATAAACATTCTAAAAAATATTAAAGCTGTAGCTCCAAAACTGTAGGAGGAGATAGCCAGACAAACCATGTATCTATATCCGAATCGATGGACAGGGGGTAAATTAATATGCCCCCGACTCTTCGTCGCTGGGGCATAAAAAAAAAATGAAAATGTGGTAAGTTACAAGATTCTAAATATATAATATAATAAGCTTCTTTGAATATAAGTAAACAGAAACATATCTATAGCTAATCCACCATCAAGCACACCAGTTTCAATACCAAATAATGAATATTTCTAATATTGTACATGCCAGGGTATTTATTTTATAAACGAGACGATCTAATTAAAAAATTAGATGGTCGTGATACCTAAAACAAAAATTTCATCTGTCAATCCACGTACACTTAATAACATACTGTATTTTATTATCTGACCTTTTTGGATATAAAACATTTGAGCATGAGTTTGCACTCATACTCGAAAAAACAGCCAATCATAACACTGTATCAAATAAATACTGTGCTTTGATTGGAAAAAAACAGCCAATCAGAACACTGTATCAAATAAATACTGTGCTTTGATTGGAAAAAACACCCAATCAGAACACTGTATCAAATAAATACTGTGCTTTGATTGGACAATTTTGGAAAACAAGTACAAAGCTGTACTCAAGTTCACATTTCAGAAGCTCTCTACTCCAGCTGTCTATGCTGTTCAGTACAGATTTTGTAGCATTGTAATTGCTAGTTCCGTAAGTTGTTTGAAATGTGACCTGACTGGACCATGACCCAATACAGAATGTTAGATATTAGTGGATTGCTGGTTTTAAAAAAATGAAAAAAGATCTAACCAACTTTAATTTGATTGTAATTGTGATATACTGGAATGGCAAATTAACATTTCCGTTAAACAAATAATTATAAATTTACTGAAGTTAGCCCATGATTTTCATTGTAGTAAAATTTTTACTTAAAATTTGCTTCAAACTTTTCCTATCCAACTGTTTGAAACATGTATGGAGTGTCCATCAAATATTGGAAGGCAGTTGGATAGGTGTATAAGAATGTGAAATTTGTGTTGGAAACAGGTATACATGAAAACTTTGAAGTGAATTTCAAGGAAAGATTTGTCCGTATAAACACACTTTTAGACACTAATAATTTTCTAATGGTGAGGTAAATATTGTTATCAAGAAGTTATACTACCTTAAAGGAAGCTTAAATAACAGAAATTCATATTTAGTACATGTTATTGCCAATTTCTACCCATGGTGGTATCCTAGTCTTCTAGCGAAGTTTGGACTCATATTTATTTTCTCTTGCATTTCAAAATCAATTAAATAAACAGCTGTGCCATATGTGCATGATATACACATGTACAATCATGCACACAGTCCCATAATTCTTGAAGAATAAAAGCGAAACACATGTAGATCCTCAGATCACCATTACTAATAATCGGTAGGGTTTGAACAAATATCGGTCTAGACAAAATAGAGTTAGCAAGCAACATTTTTATGACACACAGAAAGACAGACGAACGAAACAACTGAGTCCTGTCTTACAAGACATGCATATACAAACCACTATTTGCTATAATCTGGTAAAGTTTACACAATATTGTTCAAGGAATAGTGGAGGTTAAGAGTGCAACATGTTTTTCATGGGATAGAGTCCCATTACTTTAGAACCACTAATGTGAAAATGGTAAAAAAAACATACAGACTCTAAAATCACCATTCCTAATACTTGTTGATCTCTTACAATTTGAAAAAAATCTGTCAAGTTGAAGTTGGGGCATGACATGTTTACGACAGTCTATTGTTCACAGAATACAGTCCCGTATCTCTTCCAACATAATATACCAGTAGTAAAAGTTTATTTTTCTATTCATATCCTATATAATGACCTCGACATTGTCTTGTCAATTTCGAAAAAGGATGCAAAATAATGAATTTGGAAAATATGCTTTATTAAAAAAAAATATATAAATGATTATTTATTAAATCTTGGAAATACATGAACGACCCTTTCCTGAATAATGAGAAAATTCAAATAAAATACTATGAAAATATTACATTTTAATACATGCTAAATATTGAAATCTTATTTTGAGTATTTCTCATATAAAGAAGAAAAATATGTCCATTGATTTTTCTAAGATTACATATAACTCAATACATCATATCTAATAAATTGTCAAATCTCTGATTGAAAGCAAGAATATAGGACTATTTTGATGCAACAGGATGTAGTGATGAAGTGTGTGTTGTGTGTAGGAATACAAGGAAGGTAATAATATATATCTTAAAACCACAGTGTCATTTCAGGTTTGTGTGTTAGGGGTATCGATTTCGTCTCTATCTAAGATTTTGCTATCTGATTTTGGAATTATTTCTGACAGTGTGGTATTTTTTTGTTTTTCTTATTTCTTCCATAACTGATCAACTAGTATTTAGTAGTTTTCATAAATAGATAATTAAGAAAAATCATTGAATGAAATAACAAAATCATAATTTTGAATACCACAGTACATGAATAGCTAAGAGTACAATACACAGTGTTTCAAAACTATTCTTATTGTTTTGTAAATGAGTATATGTAGTCCGATTACATTTTCATATATATTTTATACCCCATTGATAACTGACAGATTATTACCACATGCTATTGTAAATTGACAATTTCCAGTGGTATATTAGCTATTTTAACAGTCCTTAATTTTTCTTCCCTTTAATAGGCTCCTAAAACCAGTTTTTACTCTTTTTTTTAACACTATTAGATATAAATTGGCAATTCTGCATAATAATAAGCATTCATATTACACAAAATGTCCTGAAATTGAAAAAAAAAATTGTTACCTGTCAACTCCATCAACATATAGACGGTTGAAAAGATAGGACTCAGTATTATGGTAAGCAGAGATTATAACTGAGAACAAGAGATTATTGATGATCTTTTTTATCGTCACTTTCAGCAGTTTTTCAGCTATACCAAACTTAATGGTGGATAGAAACTTGTACATTTAAAATTAACTGACCAGTGAACAACCCTAGCCTTGGGTAGGTGTTCATTTATATCTTATTTACCAAGCTTAATGATGGATGAACACTTGCACAATTAAAAAGTCAACCAGATGAAAGCAGACATGACAAACTCTATCACATAATGTTGTATCAAGTCTCACAGGTAAGGGCAAAAAATTATAATTCAAGTAAAATTTGGATTTAATTACAAAATGTAATTCAATTGTATTTTGTCCAACTGAAAATGGTTGTTGTTTCAAGTCTTATGAACAAGATGTCAGCTATACTGAGGAAAATAATAAGTTTATAATTGAGCAGGAACTATAGGTTAAAAGGTTGAAATTGGATCCAGTTTTAAATATTTCTGATAATCTATAGTGTTGCTATTTTTCTTCTTTCACATTATCACATGTATGATGGTACTGAAGTGGCTGTGATGGCATGATACAGTGAAACCTGTCTAAACTCTGAATAAACCAGACTCCTGTATATACTGAACTCTGAATAAACCAGAATCCTGTATATACTGAACTTTAACCAGAATCCTGTATATACTGAACTTTAACCAGAATCCTATATATACTGAACTTTAACCAGAATCCTGTATATACTGAACTTTAACCAGAATCCTATATATACTGAACTTTAACCAAAGTCCCAATGTAGAAAATCTTTGTTAATTTAACCTGTATAAACTGAACACCTGTCTATTCCAAACATAATAACTGGTTCCAAGGAGGTTTGGTTTAGACTGGTTAGACTGTAGTTGGATTCACATCAGTGCCTATTACCATTAAACATGTTAGTCTCATTCTCACATACGGTGAGGTGACAATACTCGCTAAAACATAAGACGAGTCAGTTTGTGAGTAACTTGTAGCAGGTCCGTGGTTTTCTCTGGGTTAACTCCCAGTTTCCTCCACCAATCAAACTGACTTCCATGTTATAAATGAAAGATTGATGTAAGTGATGCTAAATATCCATGTTTACTCTAGGATACATGTATTATGGACAATTTTGACTTTACTTATTGTGCAAAGACAGAAAAGCATCAACCTGATTGAACCCAGATCTCTCACTCGCTCCCCTTTACTCATATAGAGCTGAGTGGGAGATCTGAGGAAACCTCTTCAAGGGTCACATGCAAATGACCTTATGTCATGAATATATAATGACATGAATAATACAGATAGGACCCATTTCGACTAATCTGATTGCTTGTAGCATGCAAAGCAGTTTAGTAACACTTTCATAGTTTTGCAATCACCATTTTTATTGAATGGTACATAGGGTTAGTCACATGTGACTGATCATGTGGTTTCCTCAGTCACATGTGATTGATCGTGTGGTTTCCTCAGATTTTCTATGCTGCGACATATCAGTAAAGGGGAGGAAGTGAAAGATCTGATTTTTGTCAGATTGGAATAGCATAGACTCTATTTATACTATTTCTTAACTGTTATTGTATTAGCATGTCCATACCAACTCATTTTAATTTTCGTTTTTCTAAAGTTAAACAGACATATTAACAATAAAGGAACTTTAGTCAGGAAACAGCTTCAAAACTGCTAATGCATTACTAAGGAAGATATTAACAAATGACTAGAGAACTGCAAAGTAGGTGCATTTTTGAATATAAAAGAACAGCTTAATAATTGGTTTCCTTTTTGACTTGAGACATTCAAGCTTATATCTTGTAAGATGCATCATGTGAAACACACATGGAACATTTTTGCTGTTTGGGTAATCTGAGTATCAAATAAGAAAGAATGGCAAGTTTAAGATTATAATCTTATGAATTATAGAAGTCTTCAAAATGAACACAGACTTGAGACCATACAGGGGACCTTTCAATGAAGTTTCTTAAAGTCTGGAGGAGAAGAAATTTCAAAATTGTAAAAATTTACCCCCCCCCCTTTTTGTGTTTCCATGACAATGGTGACAATATTTATCGAACATGTTCCAATTTTTTATCCCAGCTTATTCCACTCGATGAATTCTTAAGCAATAATATTAGGAATTGGAATTATTGGTTAATTATGGAGCTTCATTTTCAACCCAGTTTAAACATTTTCTGTGGAGTGATCAGAATTTAATTCAAAGCTAAATAAAACAAAAATAGAACATTGAACATACTGTTCACTGCACAGAAATGTTAAAGAAAAAGACTGACACACTGAAAACAAGGGCAACGCAAAGCGTGGCATATCCCCTCGCCTACAAATTTGACCCGGTGACCTTGACCTTTGACCTTGAAAATCAATAGGGTTCCAGATTATCTTAAGGACTAAGTATGTACCAAGTTTGGTCAAAATCCATTGAAGGATGTTGATTCTAGAGTGTTCACAAGGATGTTACGGAAGGAAGGACGGACAGAAGGTAGCGTTACTATATCCCTTCGCAACTTCGTTGGCGAGGGGATAAAAAAAAACAACAAAACCTGTGTGAAAAAAATGGTTAATTTTAAACTGGATGACAAATGTAAATATTATAAAATTTGCAATAATTCCAATTGCTGGCTTAAAATACTTTCACCAAAAAAAATAATCATAATAATTCTGCACCCATATCATCATAAGCATGTAACAAAATATTTACCTGAAATATTACGTAATTATACAGGAAATATAGTTAGTGGTGAAACAATAAAAAAAAAAAGATACCAATGGCAATTAAATAGTGTAAAAAGTAATTAGGGAAATTTTCGACTTACTTGATTTTTGTATGGATACCAGCTCTGTGCCTTGAAATATACAAATGTTAAAAAGATATAGAAGCTAAGCAAGACAAAATAAACACATGCTAATTAGTGAGCTTTTATATACATGTCTGATGGTTTATTGATAAACATTTGATACATATTTCCCTTCAGATATGATTTTCAGTTTATCTAGCAAATTCACTCATAAATTATCAGTAATTTATGGAGAAAAAAGAAATGAAAATTTGCTAGATGAATATAAAAATAAACTACACAAACATTTATTTGGGCAATTTCTTCACCATAAATTAATTATGCCATGTGGGTATATAAAAATACTGTACTGGACTTGTATTAGAAAATAATCACATACAATGTATTGATGTATTCAAAATTTTAGTATTTTTTAACAATATCATTTGAAGAAGAAAAAAACCGAAACCTGAAATGAATAAACCAGAATCCTGAATAATCCAAACTTAAAAAATAAAGTTCCAATGTGGGAAATCTTTGTGAATTTAACCTGTATAAACCAAAGATCTGTCTATCCCTAACAGACAAAATTTGGTCTCAAGTAGGCTTGAGAAATAGAAATACGGTGAAACTAATCTTGAAATATACCTCTCCTAAATAGAACCTCATTTGTGATCTGTCACACCTCGTCATTATTGATATTTCACAAACCTCCTTCTTGAAAGATCAGTTTGTTTGCAGAAGTGATTTCATTTTTTTTTTTATTTAATCAAAATTAATACCTGAACAAGATTAATTTACAAGTGAAAATATTAACAATAAAGAAGTTCTCAAATCACACTGTCAAGTGTCAAGAAAGAAAACCCAAAAGAAGATGTACTCCCCAAATTTAATTATATATTGTCAAGGAAGAAAACCCAGTTTAACTGTAAATCATATCTGACTGGCCTGTACTCGATATACAATAAACCTACAAACAAGTATGTAACTAAAACTAATAATAATACCATACTACTACATGTACATATATAATATTGCCACCATTGAGGCCATCTTTGAAAAAAACAACTGATTTCCTGTAACCTAAATTACAATTTTAAAAGGTGGTAGGCACCAGTAGAAAAACATGTTATTTTTTTATCATTATCTTGAAAGCTTCATAAATATTTAAAGCAAAAATGATCTAAAAATAGTAAATAGATCATTTTTTTAATTTTTGATACTTATTTTGGGGTAGGTGCATTTCTTCAAGGGTCGGTTGGGTTACAGAAAACCAACATATTTTTTATAGATGGCCTTACACATGCATTTGTTATCTAATCAAACATAATATATATGTGTTTATGAAACAACAGATTTATTATAAACAAGCCATACACATACACAACATTTAAAACTAAATTGCTTGAATAAGCTAAAATATGTTGAGTTTCAAGCATAAGAAGAACAGCTTTTTTAGTTTACAAATCGAAGCTAGCAGAAGTAGTTGATGGAATGATCATGACATGGATGTACAAAACTTGGAGAATATTGTTGAAATACTGACAATTACAAGATGGGGTTGGTTTATGGTGATTAAGGCCACTTTCAACAATATTTCAGTTATAGCGTGGCCTACAAGATGGGATAACATTCAACACACGAGGACATGTCTTCACATCTTTGATTGAAGCTTACCTAATTCCAAGACAATCAAAATATTTATACCTTATAATGTGAGATTTCCGTCTGTATTTTCAACAGTGTAGGTAATTTTACTGTTATGGTGTGGAAAAGTTATTTAGATTAAATCAAGCAAAATGCTATTCCCTTTATTTATTTCTATTGACAAGTTGTCTCCCTTAATGCCATGACATGAAAAAAATATATAGCATAGTTCCAATATTTTAATATATTATCTACCTTTACAATTAATATATTGTACATTTAAAAAAATTTTTTTATGACTTTTCTATTTCTATATTATGTTTTAACCAGCATAAATATTAAAACCTGATACAATTATATGGTACAATCACATTAAATCTAATTAGGGTACCAGATGAAAATATCTCAATTTTTTTTCTTTCAATGCTGTTTTATTAGGTAACCACACAAAAATATAATCTCAAAGCCCAACCGAAGGCTCCGTGGAGCCTGTAATTGTCATTTTTTTCCAACAAAAAAAATATTTTTAGTTGGAAAATTACTCTAAGGACATGTAGATATAAACAGGTGAATCCGAAATTCTAAACCAAAAATTAAATAACATTTACATATAGTCGTTCACTTGGACAGTTACTCTCAACTTTCTCATTTGGAGAAATTGTTAATATTCAAGGTAACACTCATAAAAATCACAAGCATTGTACAACCAAAGAATGCTGAACACGGCTTGTCCCTATCACAGAATTATTCATCAATAAAATTTACATATAGCATTTAATTTCTTAAATTATTGTATTTGCTATTATTTGAATGTCTTGGTTTTTTTTTTAAATTGGTTGAGGATTCTTTAAAATGTGAAGTGGTTCCTACCAGTGAATACTTTCTTTTATTAATAATAAATCTGATAAAAAATAATTGCAAAAAAAATTGATTAATCACACAAAGCCATCCTACCAAATATGAACACAAAAGGTCGTGGCTAACACAATTTTATACACATTTAAGCCTTTCTTCTCAGAAAATGAAATTGTGAAGGACTTTTTTTTTCATTTTTGAAGGATTTAAAGTATTAAATTCGAAAACAAATTTCACAATTTTAAAATTTACCCAAATAAATAGTTGGAAAATAGTTTTGTAAAATTGGGCTGAACCGATTATTTTTCCTCTCTCATAAATTCTTTATTTATAGAACTGGAATATGAATGAAAATCTGCTCTGTAGCTCTGAAACCATGAAAATTGTCATCAATGAAAATGATTTCATTCGCAAAAGAGCCTGTTCCACCTTTTGTCAGATGTAACCTACATCTACAACAACGTAATTTGCCGAAATGAACATCTTTCCTCCAGTATATCAATCTAATTAAAATTAGATGTTTCGATTTTTTTGGGGCGATACACTCACATTTAATAACTTCCCATATGGGGCCATGTCAGGTAACCTTTCATTTGACAATCCAATCACATACAAGAGTCGAATATTTACCAATCAGTTCTTGATGAGTGCTCAATTTTCAATACCTCAAGATTTGGTAGGCTTGACATTGATTGGACAGTTGAAAATATGACCCCCTTATATGACCCTTTACAGGATGTTAATAGAGGTTAGTATATAGTGAAATAAATAAAAATATCCTACAAACATCTAATTTTAATAAAATTGCCAGTATATGGGCTAAAAACATTTGAATGGATAATATGGCATGAGACAACCTACAAGATGTATTAAAATTAAAAATTAAAGGATTGACTGTTGTTTTATGTGAATTGAGAATTTCAGCTATCTTTATAAAGAGAAAAAGGTTACAGAAAATAAATCTGGCAGGTTAATTTAAATTGCTGCAGGAAAATTAAATTGATAAGCTATTGACCAATCAAACTGTAGCAAACAGATCAGAATGAAAAAATAAATTACTTCTAAAAACTCTGATAATGAAAATAAAAGTTTTAACTTGTAACAGATTCTGACATATGTTAATATAAATATCACTTGTGACTTTTACAATTCTAAACCTCTTGAATTTAGAAAACCTTGTCCTTGGAAAGGTAATATTATTACCATATTAGCAGACATCTTCCTTTTTTCAATGAAAGTAAGTGGATGAATGAGTGATTGTTTCATGCCAATGTTGGCCATTAAATATCATCGTAAGGACCTCATTATAACAATATATATATATATATATTTATCAATAAACACACGTTATTTCTCAACTCAACTGCACACATTTCAACGGAGTCAAAATCATCCCAGAGACATGCTCAGTATTCATATTGTTTTACAGACAAGAATGACAGAAAATTTACAATATTATTATTCTTTAGGTATGGAAGGTGAAACTATACATAAAACAACAATCCTATAGGAACATTCATGAATATATAAGTATATATATAGTACAATATCAAGACATTCAGTACACAATACAACGAGTGAAAAAGTTGTAATGCGGTTTACCTGATAATCACTTGATACCATAGAACTACTGACCGTAGAAGGGGGCATAACTCTAACTCTTTTGGCTGGAGGTTGATTATGTGCTGACGACTGGTCTGCTCCTCCGGCCTGAAATATGCAACATTTATTATTGCAATTGTAAATAGGCAATAATAAACTAATTACGGTATATGCAAATTATCTGAAAACGGTTGTTGTTTGATGACAGTTTAATAAACAATGGCACATGACTTGCTGTTCTGTTGGTCGACTTGTGCAATGATAAAGCAACATTATTGAATGGGTAAATAATCTAAAATTGAACACTGCATTCATAAGAATACAAATATAGGTGTAACCCTTCCTTTTTTAGTCTATTCAAAAATATACAAATTAAATTTCAGGAGTCAGGAGTGAAACAGTTATTCTGAAAGACAGAAATGAAATTCTAGACTTGATTAGTGAGTAAATGATTGGCGAGAACAAGGTTCATTTCAATGAGATGATTATGTTCACTTAAGTCTTTGTACTAGACCAACACGCTTTGTTGGAATCTTAGTGCTAGCTCAGTAAAACAACAGTCTACTGGTCCACATGCCGTTCAACTCATACACATTATTCTGATTCCTAACCAACCAGTCCACTGGTCCACATGCCGTTCAACTCATACACATTATTCTGATTCCTAGCCAACCAGTCCACTGGTCCACATGCCGTTCAACTCATACACATTATCCCGATTCCTAGCCATCCAGTCCACTGGTCCACATGCCGTTCAACTCATACACATTATCCCGATTCCTAGCCAACCAGTCCACTGGTCCATATGCCGTTCAACTCATACACATTATCCCGATTCCTAGCCAACCAGTCCACTGATCTACATGCCGTTCAACTCATACACATTATCCTGATTCCTAACCAACACAGTCCACTGGTCCACATGCCGTTCAACTCATACACATTATCCCGATTCCTAGCCAACCAGTCCACTGGTCCACATGCCATTCAACTCATACACATTATACAGATTCCTAGCCAACCAGTCCACTGGTCCACATGCCGTTCAACTCATACACATTATCCCGATTCCTAGCCAACCAGTCCACTGGTCCCCATGCCATTCAACTCGTACACATTATCCCGATTCCTAGCCAACCAGTCCACTGGTCTACATGCCGTTCAATTCATACACATTATCCCGATTCCTAGCCAACACAGTCCACTGGTCCACATGCCGTTCAACTCATACACATTATCCCGATTCCTAGCCAACCAGTCCACTGGTCCACATGCCGTTCAACTCATACACATTATCCCGATTCCTAGCCAACCAGTCCACTGGTCCACATGCCGTTCAACTCATACACATTATCCCGATTCCTAGCCAACCAGTCCACTGGTCCACATGCCGTTCAACTCATACACATTATCCCGATTCCTAGCCAACACAGTCCACTGGTCCACATGCCGTTCAACTCATACACATTATCCCGATTCCTAGCCAACCAGTCCACTGGTCCACATGCCGTTCAACTCATACACATTATCCCGATTCCTAGCCAACCAGTCCACTGGTCTACATGCCGTTCAACTCATACACATTATCCCAATTCCTAGCCAACCAGTCCACTGGTCTACATGCCGTTCAACTCATACACATTATCCCGATTCCTAGCCAACCAGTCCACTGGTCTACATGCCGTTCAACTCATACACATTATCCCGATTCCTAGCCAACCAGTCCACTGGTCCACATGCCGTTCAACTGATACACATTATCCCGATTCCTAGCCAACCAGTCCACTGGTCCACATGCCGTTCAACTGATACACATTATCCCGATTCCTAGCCAACACAGTCCACTGGTCCACATGCCGTTCAACTCATACACATTATCCCGATTCCTAGCCAACCAGTCCACTGGTCTACATGCCGTTCAACTCATACACATTATCCCGATTCCTAGCCAACCAGTCCACTGGTCCACATGCCGTTCAACTCATACACATTATCCCGATTCCTAGCCAACCAGTCCACTGGTCTACATGCCGTTCAACTCATACACATTATCCCGATTCCTAGCCAACCAGTCCACTGGTCTACATGCCGTTCAACTCATAAACATTATCCCGATTCCTAGCCAACCAGTCCACTGGTCCACATGCCGCTCAACTCATACACATTATCCCGATTCCTAGCCAACCAGTCCACTGGTCCACATGCCGTTCAACTCATACACATTATCCCGATTCCTAGCCAACCAGTCCACTGGTCCACATGCCATTCAACTGATACACATTATCCCGATTCCTAGCCAACACAGTCCACTGGTCCACATGCCGTTCAACTCATACACATTATCCCGATTCCTAGCCAACCAGTCCACTGGTCCACATGCCGTTCAACTCATACACATTATCCCGATTCCTAGCCAACCAGTCCACTGGTCTACATGCCGTTCAACTCATACACATTATCCCGATTCCTAGCCAACCAGTCCACTGGTCTACATGCCGTTCAACTCATACACATTATCCCGATTCCTAGCCAACCAGTCCACTGGTCCACATGCCGTTCAACTCATACACATTATCCCGATTCCTAGCCAACCAGTCCACTGGTCTACATGCCGTTCAACTCATACACATTATCCCGATTCCTAGCCAACCAGTCCACTGGTCTACATGCCGTTCAACTCATAAACATTATCCCGATTCCTAGCCAACCAGTCCACTGGTCCACATGCCGCTCAACTCATACACATTATCCCGATTCCTAGCCAACCAGTCCACTGATCTACATGCCGTTCAACTCATACACATTATCCCGATTCCTAGCCAACCAGTCCACTGGTCCACATGCCGCTCAACTCATACACATTATCCCGATTCCTAGCCAACCAGTCCACTGGTCCACATGCCGTTCAACTCATACACATTATCCCGATTCCTAGCCAACCAGTCCACTGGTCCACATGCTGCTCAACTCATACACATTATCCCGATTTCTAGCCAACCAGTCCACTGGTCCACATGCCGCTCAACTCATACACATTATCCCGATTCCTAGCCAACCAGTCCACTGGTCCACATGCCGTTCAACTCATACACATTATCCCGATTCCTAGCCAACCAGTCCACTGGTCTACATGCCGCTCAACTCATACACATTATCCCGATTCCTAGCCAACCAGTCCACTGGTCCACATGCCGTTCAACTCATACACATTATCCCGATTCCTAGCCAACCAGTCCACTGGTCCACATGCCGTTCAACTCATACACATTATCCCGATTCCTAGCCAACCAGTCCACTGGTCCACATGCCGCTCAACTCATACACATTATCCCGATTCCTAACCAACCAGTCCACTGGTCCACATGCCGCTCAACTCATACACATTATCCCGATTCCTAGCCAACCAGTCCACTGGTCTACATGCCGCTCAACTCATACACATTATCCCGATTCCTAGCCAACCAGTCCACTGGTCCACATGCCGCTCAACTCATACACATTATCCCGATTCCTAGCCAACCAGTCCACTGGTCCACATGCCGTTCAACTCATACATATTATCCCGATTCCTAGCCAACCAGTCCACTGGTCCACATGCCGCTCAACTCATACACATTATCCCGATTCCTAGCCAACCAGTCCACTGGTCCACATGCCGTTCAACTCATACACATTATCCCGATTCCTAGCCAACCAGTCCACTGGTCCACATGCCGCTCAACTCATACACATTATCCCGATTCCTAGCCAACCAGTCCACTGGTCCACATGCCGTTCAACTCATACACATTATCCTGATTCCTAGCCAACCAGTCCACATGCCGCTCAACTCATACACATTATCCCGATTCCTAGCCAACCAGTCCACTGGTCCACATGCCGTTCAACTCATACACATTATCCCGATTCCTAGCCAACCAGTCCACATGCCGCTCAACTCATACACATTATCCCGATTCCTAGCCAACCAGTCCACTGGTCCACATGCCATTCAACTCATACACATTATACAGATTCCTAGCCAACCAGTCCACTGGTCCACATGCCGTTCAACTCATACACATTATCCCGATTCCTAGCCAACCAGTCCACTGGTCCCCATGCCATTCAACTCGTACACATTATCCCGATTCCTAGCCAACCAGTCCACTGGTCTACATGCCGTTCAATTCATACACATTATCCCGATTCCTAGCCAACACAGTCCACTGGTCCACATGCCGTTCAACTCATACACATTATCCCGATTCCTAGCCAACCAGTCCACTGGTCCACATGCCGTTCAACTCATACACATTATCCCGATTCCTAGCCAACCAGTCCACTGGTCCACATGCCGTTCAACTCATACACATTATCCCGATTCCTAGCCAACCAGTCCACTGGTCCACATGCCGTTCAACTCATACACATTATCCCGATTCCTAGCCAACACAGTCCACTGGTCCACATGCCGTTCAACTCATACACATTATCCCGATTCCTAGCCAACCAGTCCACTGGTCCACATGCCGTTCAACTCATACACATTATCCCGATTCCTAGCCAACCAGTCCACTGGTCTACATGCCGTTCAACTCATACACATTATCCCAATTCCTAGCCAACCAGTCCACTGGTCTACATGCCGTTCAACTCATACACATTATCCCGATTCCTAGCCAACCAGTCCACTGGTCTACATGCCGTTCAACTCATACACATTATCCCGATTCCTAGCCAACCAGTCCACTGGTCCACATGCCGTTCAACTGATACACATTATCCCGATTCCTAGCCAACCAGTCCACTGGTCCACATGCCGTTCAACTGATACACATTATCCCGATTCCTAGCCAACACAGTCCACTGGTCCACATGCCGTTCAACTCATACACATTATCCCGATTCCTAGCCAACCAGTCCACTGGTCTACATGCCGTTCAACTCATACACATTATCCCGATTCCTAGCCAACCAGTCCACTGGTCCACATGCCGTTCAACTCATACACATTATCCCGATTCCTAGCCAACCAGTCCACTGGTCTACATGCCGTTCAACTCATACACATTATCCCGATTCCTAGCCAACCAGTCCACTGGTCTACATGCCGTTCAACTCATAAACATTATCCCGATTCCTAGCCAACCAGTCCACTGGTCCACATGCCGCTCAACTCATACACATTATCCCGATTCCTAGCCAACCAGTCCACTGGTCCACATGCCGTTCAACTCATACACATTATCCCGATTCCTAGCCAACCAGTCCACTGGTCCACATGCCATTCAACTGATACACATTATCCCGATTCCTAGCCAACACAGTCCACTGGTCCACATGCCGTTCAACTCATACACATTATCCCGATTCCTAGCCAACCAGTCCACTGGTCCACATGCCGTTCAACTCATACACATTATCCCGATTCCTAGCCAACCAGTCCACTGGTCTACATGCCGTTCAACTCATACACATTATCCCGATTCCTAGCCAACCAGTCCACTGGTCTACATGCCGTTCAACTCATACACATTATCCCGATTCCTAGCCAACCAGTCCACTGGTCCACATGCCGTTCAACTCATACACATTATCCCGATTCCTAGCCAACCAGTCCACTGGTCTACATGCCGTTCAACTCATACACATTATCCCGATTCCTAGCCAACCAGTCCACTGGTCTACATGCCGTTCAACTCATAAACATTATCCCGATTCCTAGCCAACCAGTCCACTGGTCCACATGCCGCTCAACTCATACACATTATCCCGATTCCTAGCCAACCAGTCCACTGATCTACATGCCGTTCAACTCATACACATTATCCCGATTCCTAGCCAACCAGTCCACTGGTCCACATGCCGCTCAACTCATACACATTATCCCGATTCCTAGCCAACCAGTCCACTGGTCCACATGCCGTTCAACTCATACACATTATCCCGATTCCTAGCCAACCAGTCCACTGGTCCACATGCTGCTCAACTCATACACATTATCCCGATTTCTAGCCAACCAGTCCACTGGTCCACATGCCGCTCAACTCATACACATTATCCCGATTCCTAGCCAACCAGTCCACTGGTCCACATGCCGTTCAACTCATACACATTATCCCGATTCCTAGCCAACCAGTCCACTGGTCTACATGCCGCTCAACTCATACACATTATCCCGATTCCTAGCCAACCAGTCCACTGGTCCACATGCCGTTCAACTCATACACAATATCCCGATTCCTAGCCAACCAGTCCACTGGTCCACATGCCGTTCAACTCATACACATTATCCCGATTCCTAGCCAACCAGTCCACTGGTCCACATGCCGCTCAACTCATACACATTATCCCGATTCCTAACCAACCAGTCCACTGGTCCACATGCCGCTCAACTCATACACATTATCCCGATTCCTAGCCAACCAGTCCACTGGTCTACATGCCGCTCAACTCATACACATTATCCCGATTCCTAGCCAACCAGTCCACTGGTCCACATGCCGCTCAACTCATACACATTATCCCGATTCCTAGCCAACCAGTCCACTGGTCCACATGCCGTTCAACTCATACATATTATCCCGATTCCTAGCCAACCAGTCCACTGGTCCACATGCCGCTCAACTCATACACATTATCCCGATTCCTAGCCAACCAGTCCACTGGTCCACATGCCGCTCAACTCATACACATTATCCCGATTCCTAGCCAACCAGTCCACTGGTCCACATGCCGCTCAACTCATACACATTATCCCGATTCCTAGCCAACCAGTCCACTGGTCCACATGCCGTTCAACTCATACACATTATCCCGATTCCTAGCCAACCAGTCCACATGCCGCTCAACTCATACACATTATCCCGATTCCTAGCCAACCAGTCCACTGGTCCACATGCCGTTCAACTCATACACATTATCCCGATTCCTAGCCAACCAGTCCACATGCCGCTCAACTCATACACATTATCCCGATTCCTAGCCAACCAGTCCACTGGTCCACATGCCGTTCAACTCATACACATTATCCCGATTCCTAGCCAACCAATCCACTGGTCCACATGCCGCTCAACTCATACACATTATCCCGATTCCTAGCCAACCAGTTCACTGGTCCACATGCCGTTCAACTCATACACATTATCCCGATTCCTAGCCAACCAGTCCACTGGTCTACATGCCGCTCAACTCATACACATTATCCCGATTCCTAGCCAACCAGTCCACTGGTCCACATGCCACTCAACTCATACACATTATCCCGATTCCTAGCCAACCAGTCCACTGGTCTACATGCCGCTCAACTCATACACATTATCCTGATTCCTAGCCAACAAGTCCACTGGTCTACATGCCGTTCAACTCATACACATTATCCCGATTCCTAGCCAACCAGTCCACTGGTCCACATGCCGCTCAACTCATACACATTATCCCGATTCCTAGCCAACCAGTCCACTGGTCCACATGCCGTTCAACTCATACACATTATCCCGATTCCTAGCCAACCAGTCCACTGGTCCACATGCCGCTCAACTCATACACATTATCCCGATTCCTAGCCAACCAGTCCACTGGTCCACATGCCGCTCAACTCATACACATTATCCCGATTCCTAGCCAACCAGTCCACTGGTCCACATGCCGTTCAACTCATACACATTATCCCGATTCCTAGCCAACCAGTCCACTGGTCCACATGCCGCTCAACTCATACACATTATCCCGATTCCTAGCCAACCAGTCCACTGGTCTACATGCCGTTCAACTCATACACATTATCCCGATTCCTAGCCAACCAGTCCACTGGTCCACATGCCGTTCAACTCATACACATTATCCCGATTCCTAGCCAACCAGTCCACTGGTCCACATGCCGTTCAACTCATACACATTATCCCGATTCCTAGCCAACCAGTCCACTGGTCCACATGCCGCTCAACTCATACACATTATCCCGATTCCTAGCCAACCAGTCCACTGGTCCACATGCCGCTCAACTCATACACATTATCCCGATTCCTAGCCAACCAGTCCACTGGTCCACATGCCGCTCAACTCATACACATTATCCCGATTCCTAGCCAACCATTCCACTGGTCCACATGCCGTTCAACTCATACACATTATCCCGATTCCTAGCCAACCAGTCCACTGGTCCACATGCCGCTCAACTCATACACATTATCCCGATTCCTAGCCAACCAGTCCACTGGTCCACATGCCGTTCAACTCATACACATTATCCCGATTCCTAGCCAACCAGTCCACTGGTCCACATGCCGCTCAACTCATACACATTATCCCGATTCCTAGCCTCTAGCCAACCAGTCCACTGGTCCACATGCCGCTCAACTCATACACATTATCCCGATTCCTAGCCAACCAGTCCACTGGTCCACATGCCGTTTAACTCATACACATTATCCCGATTCCTAGCCAACCAGTCCACTGGTCCACATGCCGCTCAACTCATACACATTATCCCGATTCCTAGCCAACCAGTCCACTGGTCCACATGCCGTTCAACTCATACACATTATCCCGATTCCTAGCTAACCAGTCTTTAAATTGATCTTACTCCTTTATGCTGTATACTTAATGGTAAAGCAGCTAATATGATTTTCATAGCCTTTGGCTTGACCTGGCCAGACCAAGTCTCTAACTATCACACTTAGCATGATAACCATTACACTTACACCAATTATGTGGTTTCAAGACTTTAGTAGAAATCTTGAATACATCAAGGCATTTAGATATGTTTTAAAAGTAGAATAACGGAATGTCATCTGACATGATCTAAACCAATAGAATTATGTATTTAAAGGTAGAATAACGGAATGTCATCTGACATGATCTAAACCAATAGAATTATGTATTTAAAAGTAGAATAACAGAATGTCATCCGACATGATCTAAACCAATAGAATTATGTATTTAAAGGTAGAATAACGGAATGTCATCTGACATGATCTAAACCAATAGAATTATGTATTTAAAAGTAGAATAACGGAATGTCATCTGACATGATCTAAACCAATAGAATTATGTATTTAAAAGTAGAATAACGGAATGTCATCTGACATGATCTAAACCAATAGAATTATGTATTTAAAACCATTATGTAATTACAATGTATGTTGGATGAATGTGGCATTAAAACACCAATAATACAGCTTTATCCCAATCTAATATATTCAACATATCCATATCTTTATATTTTACCTTGCTTGCTCCAGTATCTGCTTTGTCATCTTCATCGTCAGTTAAAAATTCTCGTTTAGGATATGGAATGTTTTTACCTTCAAATACACTGAAATTAAAATTACAATTTTTTTTCTAATTTCAAACTTTGTAAAATTAAGCATAAATTCAATAAGGAAACTTTTTGGGACTTAAAAAGTCAATGCACTGACAAAGCTCTTCAATAAACATTGGTTAAAATCTGTGGTGTATAAACGTGCTAGTACACCAATAATCAAAGCACTCCAAGAGTGCAACAGTGATGAATTGTCAGAATTTATTTTCAAAATCATACCTTATAAGTATATAATCTTTTATTGAACAAACTTCAATACAATTCAATTTAACTTATTAATGAACTAATTCAGACTAAAATATAAAAATACAACTAAGGGAGACTACTTACTCTTGAGATGGAAGTGGATCCTCTAGAAAATAGGGATCCTTCATTGCTTGTTCTGAAGTTATTCGCTTTGTAGGATCCATTGTAAGTAATTTTTGCAACTGCAAAATATTTCTAAAATTTATATTTTTCAAAATATGCTAACATTGGCGTTAAACACCAAACAATCAATAAAAATATCTATAAAAATATATATTGCCCTTGGAATAATATAACATTATCTGCAGGGGCTGAAAATAGCACTAGCCCAACGTCCGGGGCTACCATTTTTAACTACAGGACTACCAAGTTTTGTCACAAGAAAAACCAGACGGTCTAGCGCATATAAAATATACCCACCAATCAATATTATGTATATTGATGAAATGATAACATTCCTGTTTAGATCGAAATTCCCGATGATAAATTAAGCTATCATTATAACAATAACCAATCAAAATCGTTTCCTGCTATGGTCAGACGTTTTTATTTTTGGACCAATTCTTTATAAAAAGCCAACGGATATCGGTATTATCAATTGTTCTATACCCAGTCCGGTTTCTGATACTTCGATCTCCTAAAGCCCCTGTACTCTATACTTCCATAAGATAATAGTTACACTCGAAAATATTGAAGGTCGCGATCAACTGATCATGAGTCAGCAAACTCTGACACACTTTTTCAAGTCAACAAGTAACAAACGGAAACCGGAAGGACCTGACGGTGATAACAAATCAACTGTAACAAAAAAAAAATGCAAAATACGAGGACAAACGTTAAAGATCATTTCAACAATCTTCGACAACATGCTTCCCCTAGGTCCGATGTTAATCTTTGAAATTGCCTGGGTGAACACAGAAATTTTCTCCAGGGTTGGGCTAGTACTTCAATCTGTCAGGCTAGCAAAAAATCATCTCCAAATAGCCCGGGGCTAGTTAGCGGTGAAAGAAAATTTCAACCCCTGACCTGTAATTTGAATAACACACTTTGTTACCATGTATATTTTGTTGAAAAAGATTTGTAAAGAAGGTGGTATAAATAAAAAAAAAACCCAGACCTGAATAAAATCTTTTTTTTCTGAGTGTTTTGTGATAAAATTAAATATCTAAATAACATGCCTCCATTATGTATTATATACACCAGCAGAAACTTATCCTTTGACAGAAATTATCTTAATAAAAAAAGAATAATGGATTTGCTATTTTCTTAAAAAAATTTAAAAAATTGGTACCTGATTTATTTGCTCTCTGATTTGAATGATGCAAGGTATTACTGTCCTTTCATTTATTTTCGATGGTCTCAATTATTATGTAAAAAACAGATAAAGAGATGGTCATTTAAATTTGTAGTCATGGTTTTGATACTTATTCATAGCTTCTTTGTTATATATGTCTTACGTGGTGCATTTATTTTTCTGGGTTGATGATACCAACAAATAACACGAAAATTGATATTCAATAAACAAAAACAAACTCACAGAATAATATTTTGTGTCATTAAGTTGAAAAACTGCATAATTTGTACCCGATCCAAACTAACATATTATGAGTCTTTTGTTTTATTACAAAAATGTATTATAATGCCTTACCAAGTGAAACTGTTTACTGTCTGGCTTTACTTTATGCTTCTCCATATATTTAACTAAATTACAATTAACATAACTGAAAAAGAATACAATGGCATTAATTTTTAACAATATATAATACAATATGTCATAAGTTAGAGTAATCACATATATGCATCATCATCATGAAGGCAGAACCTGATTAAATGTTTAAACAAGAAAATGATTATTTGTAGACCTTTTTAAGGCAAAATACTTTCAAATTTTGTCTGGGAATTGAGAAGGTAATAAATAAGCAGAATAAATAAATTGACTATGAAGCATGTTTGAAAACTAGAGGCTCCCAGGAGCCTGTAATCGCTCACCTGGTTTTCAATTTGACATCTAAAGTTGATAGAAAATGGGGGTGTTACACATAATTTTGAAAGTGGGCCACCCAAAGATCATTTCAACTCAAATTTCTGAGCAAAAGATTTTGATGTGATTTTTATCTCATAATATTCCTAAACAAAATAAACTGGCTGAAAAAATCTCACAGAAAAAGCCAGAATATATGTTAAACTATTCATTGCCATGTAGCTGCAGTTAAAATTTGAGTTCATTTTGATTTGTAATAAATCAGAAATTGACAACTAAAGTAATTTCTATTTTTAGTAACAGCAGCCATTTTGAATGGAGGGCAGGGCTGTCAGACACAATATTGAAAGGCGACCACCCAAGGACCATTCCAGCCAAATTTGTTTTAATTTGGTTCAGCAGTTTCATCAGAGAAGATTTAAATGTGATCTTTTATCAAAATATGTCTAATTTGTATAATCGGTATAAATTGGTTGAAAGAAAAATTTCAAAGAAAAACCCAGACTATATGTTAATCTACTCATTGTCATGTAGCTGCAGTTAAAATTTGAGCTCATTTTGATTTATAATAAAGCAGCCATGGACAATTGAAGACATGTCTATTTTTAGTAACAGCAGCCATCTTGAATGGAGGGTGGAGCTGTCGGACACAATTTTGAAATGGGACTACCCAAGGACTATCCCAGCCAAATTTGGTTTAATTTGGTTCAGCGGTTTCAGAGAAGAAAATTTAAATGTGATCTTTTATCAAAATATGCCTAATTTGCATAATCTGTATAAATCAGCTGAACGAAAATTCCACAGAAAAACTCGGATTATATGTTAAACTACTCATTGCCATGTAGCCGCAGTTAAAATTTGAGCTCATTTTGGTTTATACTAAAGCAGCAATGGACAATTGAAGAAATTTCTATTTTTAGTAACAGCAGCCATCTTGAATGGAGGGCGGGGCTGTCAGACACATTTTTGAAAGGGACCCACCCAAGTACCATCCCTGCCAGGTTTGGTGTAATTTGGTTCAGCTGTTTCAGAGGAGAAGATTTAAATGTGATCTTTTATCAAAATATGCCTAATTTGCATAATCGGTATAAATCGGCTGAAAGAAAAATTTCACAGAAAAACCCGGAATACATGTTAAACTACTCCTTGCCATGTAGCAGCAGTTAAAATTTGAGCTCATTTTGACTTATACTAAAGCAGCAATGGTCAATTAAAATTTCATCCCCCCTTTTTTCTATTTTTAGCTTGACAGCCATCTTGGTTGGAAGTCGGGATCACCGGACACAATTTTGGAAGAGGACCATCCAAGGACCTTTCCACCAAAGTTTGGTTCAAATTGGCCCAATGGCTTCAGAGGAGTTGATTAAAATGTGAAAAGTTAACGGACGGACGGAAGACAGACGACGGATGCTCAGTGGTGACAATAGATCACCTGACCCTTTGCGTCAGGTGAGCTAAAAATAAAAAAATACCACACCATCAGAACAGTTTCAAAATATAATCAAAATATTGTAGGAACAGGAAAAAATCTAATTTTTTCATATGCTATTTTCCTATATAGAAAAGACTGCATTTTGATGTACCATAACTAAATACCTTCATTTTACAAAACCTATCATATTTCGGTATACATTCATTATTCAAACTCTTACTTTGATCTTTTAAAATCTTTTGTTAGAGTTCCATGTTCTGGCATTTTTCGTATATCTTCCCAATCTTTATCTAAAAATAAAACAGTAATGGAAATTTGTGCTAAATTAGATGCACATACATTTAATACTGAACTTATTCATGAAACTAAACAATACGGTGAAACCTGTCTAATCCGAACTTCAGACCATCTTATTTGTTTGGAATAGACATGTATTTAGGTTTATACAGGTTAAATTAAGCATGATTTCCTCCATTATGACTTTCTTCTAGATTCTGTGTATACAAGATTCCGTTTATTCAAGGTACTGTGTAGACAGGTACAGTATATACTTTGATTAATTAATTTACATCAACTGAATGAATTTCAGCATTTCACAACTATCAGCATTTCAATAAAGGATTAGGTTTCTGTGTGTTTTTCTGTATTTTATACATGTTTGCTTTGATCTTGTTGAGAGATATTTTCAGTATCAACATACTGCCATTGATACTGAAGGTTATCAGTCAGTATGATGTCAAAGACATAATGACGCTACCGATAAAAACAACAACCTCAATTTTGAAGGTCTCGACATACATTATCACTATAGCGATCAGACTCTCTACTATCTAACAAAAATGTCTGTCTCGACCTTCATAATTGCATTTATTCTATATTTCTGGTCACTTTCCACCTCCCAAGAATAAAAGTGGTTATTCAATGCCATAATCATGTTGATACCATGAGATAAAAGACAAGTCGTTTTTGATGTGTACCAGGAGACACTTACATAATAACAATTACCATGGAGTATGTGAATGAGTGGTTGTTGTTTAATTCTGAGCAATTTTTCAGATATTTCATGGCGAGAAAAATTTACAATTTCAATGAGATGATGTCCGCTTTGTACTAGACCAACATGCTTAGTGGGGTTTCATAGTGCTAGCATACTGAAACAACAATTTGTGGGGAGATATGTTATTCCACTCAGACACATATCCTGATTCAACAATCCTGAAACAACAATCCGTGGGTAGATATGTTATTCCACTCAGACACATATTCTGATTCAACAATCCTGAAACATCAATCCGTGGGTAGATATGTTATTCCACTCAGACACATATCCTGATTCAACAATCCTGAAACAACAATCCGTGGGTAGATATGTTATTCCACTCAGACACATATCCTGATTCAACAATCCTGAAACAACAATCCGTGGGTAGATATGTTATTCCACTCAGACACATATCCTGATTCAACAATCCTGAAACAACAATCCGTGGGTAGATATGTTATTCCACTCAGACACATATCCTGATTCAACAATCCTGAAACAACAATCCGTGGGTAGATATGTTATTCCACTCAGACACATATCCTGATTCAACAATCCTGAAACAACAATCCGTGGGTAGATATGTTATTCCACTCAGACACATATCCTGATTCAACAATCCTGAAACAACAATCCGTGGGTAGATATGTTATTCCACTCAGACACATATCCTGATTCAACAATCCTGAAACAACAATCCATGGGTAGATATGTTATTCCACTCAGACACATATCCTGATTCAACAATCCTGAAACAACAATCCGTGGGTAGATATGTTATTCCACTCAGACACATATCCTGATTCAACAATCCTGAAACAACAATCCGTGGGTAGATATGTTATTCCACTCAGACACATATCCTGATTCAACAATCCTGAAACAGCAATCCGTGGGTAGATATGTTATTCCACTCAGACACATATCCTGATTCAACAATCCTGAAACAGCAATCCGTGGGTAGATATGTTATTCCACTCAGACACATATCCTGATTCAACAATCCTGAAACAACAATCCGTGGGTAGATATGTTATTCCACTCAAGACACATATCCTGAAACAACAATCCGTGGGTAGATATGTTATTCCACTCAGACACATATCCTGAAACAACAATCCGTGGGTAGATATGTTATTCCACTCAGACACATATCCTGATTCAACAATCCTGAAACAACAATCCGTGGGTAGATATGTTATTCCACTCAGACACATATCCTGAAACAACAATCCGTGGGTAGATATGTTATTCCACTCAGACACATATCCTGAAACTACAATCCGTGGGTAGATATGTTATTCCACTCAGACACATATCCTGATTCCGAACTACCAGTCTTTGCTCTTACTCTTCAATGCTGCATGCTTTATAGCAAAGAAGTAAATAATACCAACAATATAATCCTTGATTTGACCCAACCATTGCTCAAACCCACAATCCGCTCACTCGAGTGCTAAGGCCAAAAAAATATATATGTGTGTTTACTGTCACATGTCAAAAAAATCTAGGGTCGGTCGGTCGAGATTATCTTTTTTTTCTTTTATCGGCAAAACCGGAAATAGTCGTTCTCGGTTCCGAAATCCGATTCCAGTATTTTATTTTCGAAATTTCCGGTAAAATGACGAATTATGCAGTTTTTCTACCTTCTTTGCTCTCAATTTCGACAAAAAGCTAGCAGCTGAATAAATAAAACATTGCTGCTGGTTAAACAACAAAAATGGTTATCCAAATTCTGTGTAAAAATTCATAGGGTCGCTAGCAAAACTTAGGGTCGGTCAGGTGACCGTAAACACATATTTTTTGTGGCCTAATTATTAGATTACACCACTAATGGGGTTTACAATTACCTTGTGGAAATCCCATGACATTAAATATACGATCAAGCTGGTCATGATGGTATGGATTACTAGTTTTAATATCTTCTTGTCGACAATGAAATATTGGTTCATATGTTAATAACTCGGCAAATATACAGCCTATAGCCCATATATCTGAAATAAAAGACAATATGTGTTATACATTATCACGACAGTGTTATAGGGCAACTTTATAGTAATACAGTCCTTGAAATGAAAATTTGAATTTAATGGTTCGAATCAAATCCTCGAATTTATTTTTAAAGTTCTTAAAAAAAAAAATTTACTGGTTCAAGCAAAGTTGTACTGGTCTTGGGCCTGAGGATAGTTTCTCATCGTGAGGATTGGTAATACATCCTATAGTCCATACACATGAAACTTGAGGCTCACATGAGCCTGTATTGCTCACCTAGTAAAGAAGATTAAGATAACTACCGGTACATTGTATTACATATCGTAGAAATGTAACATTTTGATCTCCAAGGTCTTTAATCCAATATACATGTATTAGACACTGGGTCAAAATCAAATCTTCATATTATCATAATGCTACACTTAAAATGTCATATACAACTGCATTTTCATTCCTGCTCTACAGATTTTCTGTAATTTTCCCATTGCAGTATATTTCAAACATTAGACCACAAGGGCTAAGAAACCATTGACCCTGGTGCCTAATTCGCACCAAACATGAATCTATATATTACAATTATTATGTTTCAAGACCTTTTTTTACATTTTCTCTATTGCAGTCTATGTTAATCTTTGGACCCCAGGATTGTGACACCAAAGACCCTGGGGTTTTCATTTGTATTAGATAAATCTGTATTTCATAAAGAGGCTTCATTCCAAATACAAATAGAGGAACTGTTGCATTTGTGACCTTAAACATATATACATTATGTATCTCCCCTTCATTAGACCTCAGAAACCCTATCAATAATAAAGAAGAACCACACAGTTTTCGATGAAACTCCCTACAGCTGCACTATATAATAGGTCAGAGATTCCTCCAGGAAATTTATTTTAAGTTGAAATTCTAATATTTTAAAATCCAATTGCTAAATGTAACAGCTATTGTTCTTCTTGTTCAATAATGTACGATTGCTATGTACTTTTCCAAATAAAAGTCTTCCAGGTTATTATAATTAACGAAGTTGGAATTCAAATAATTTTCAAATCGTATTGTTCCTAAAATTGCAATTCGGCAAAGAATGTAACTACCATGGAAATATTTTAATTTAAGATCATATGGTGAGAAAATTATGTTTAATTGGTTCTGTAAGTGTGTTTTACAAGTTCTATTTATAGTAACGGTGAAAATATTGGTCCATTGGTGCAATCATTAGGCACAATTTTGAAATGGAATCACCCAAGGACCATCCTAGCAATGTTAGGCTTAATTTTTTTCAGTGGCTTCAGAGGAGATATTTTGTATTTTTTTGTAAAAAATTGTCAAAAAAGACTGAACAATACAAGAACTCATTCTTCGTAAAATCAGTGATAATTATCTTGGAACCATCTGGAAGAGAATATAGTGTGCGCAAAGTCAGTCGAGAGCTTCTAATCACCTCTCGAATACCTTTAATAAGTGCTCTCTCCTGTCAATAAAGGCTAGATTTGGTATCTCGACATAAAAGATACAGATGCAGAAAGAGAAAACTTTTTTTTCCAATACCTGCAAAACATATGTCATACTACTCATTTAATTTGAAATGTAACTAGTATTCAAATATCAGCTCAACCTGTGAAAACATGTGGCCTTGTTGGCTCATTAGGTGTGTTTTAACCCTATATTCTACGTGTATTTATAGTAACATCAGCCATGTTGGTAGAAGGGCAAAGTCGTCAGAGATATTTTTTAACAGGAATGCCTTAAGGATCATTCAGGCCAAGTTTTGTCAAAATTTTGTTAGTCATGTCAGAGGGGAAGATTTTTGAAAGGATGGACACCAATTTATGGCAAAAGCTCACATTACCCTTTGGATCAGTAGAGGTACTAAAAAAACAACTATCATACCAGTGAAATGGGGAGAAATTTTTATTATATATTTTCATTTATTTATAGCCTATCACGGCTGGTAATTGGCACAAGCAGAAGTCGGTTCTGCAAAGAAATTCGTGAGGATAACTTCCGGTTTTGGTGGAGAAGAGTTCACGAAGACGCTTCGCAAGGTATGTACATGTCAAAAATTGAAATTTGCTTTTTTATTGCTCGAATATTGCAAAATCAGAGAATGCTATGCTGTGGCGAATGCTTTCACGATTAGAAACATGTATAGTTTATTGTTGTATATGAACTGTAACTCTCGCAAAATCAATCTTCCCACGAAAAACATGACGAAAATTGTGACACTCTTACATTTCTAAATTGTTCTTGACAAAGATGCAAGTTAAATTTTCAATATTTTTTCATCGTGGGAGTCTAAATGTAATCGGGGATAAATTCCGATTCGTCAGAAGTAAATTGAAGTCTAGATAAATCTACAAACTGTCAATTTCCTCGTTTTCCTGCTTGAGGAGATCGGTTCTGATAGAGCACATTGCGAATGCATGAGGAGATTTGCTAGTTTTGTTAATTGTTTTCTGCAAAATTGATAAATTGACACTTTTAAACATAAAACTGATAAATACTCTAATCAAAATAAACTATTCTCTGTCCACTTTCAGGAGATGCCAGGATTCAAGGGAAAGAGGAAAAGGGGACTGACATTGACTTTTTACAAAAAACCATTTCGATATAGATTGCCTGTATCACCGCCAAGGAAACGAACAAAAACAAGTAGCAGTACACCAAATTTAAAATCCCCATCAACCAGGACACCAAGTTTATTAAAAAAATCTCTTTCAATTTCAAAATATTTATATCCTTTCAAACGGGTTTCCACACCTATTCGGCGCAACCTTTTTACTAAAGATGACGGAAACTTCACCGCAGATCTACAAAATGTTTCCTTTATGAGTCTTGATGAACGTATAGGCAAGATAGAAGTTGACCTGAAGGAAGAAGCTTCAGTAGTTGAAGTTTTTCAAGATGTTCTTGACAAACTTTCTGATGTTGGGAAAAAGGACAAGCTATTGAAATTCTTTAAATTAGTACAAGATGGAAAATTCCCTTTGAATAACATTGCATTTGAGTTGTTTTTGGACATTGTAGAATGGTTTGACAAAGATGAATCACGTCAAATGAGAAATTCGCCATCAACTCTCCAATTTTTTTGGTTAGGGAGAAAGTTGTTTGGTGGTCGCTTCATTCGGTTTATGTCTGGCCCAAAACATGAAAGTGACATTTTAACAGGATCTTCAACGCCGAATAGGTGTGGAAACCTGTTTGAAAGGATATAAATATTTTGAAATTGAAAGAGATTTTTTTAATAAACTTGGTGTCCTGATTGATGGGGATTTTAAATTTGGTGTACTCTATTTGTTTTTGTTCGTTTCCTTGGCGGTGATACAGGCAATCTATATCGAAATGATTTTTTGTAAAGAGTCAATATCAGTCCCCATTTCCTCTTTCCTTTGAATCCTGGCATCTCCTGAAAGTGGACAGAGTATTTATCAGTTTTATGTTTAAAAGTGTCAAGTTATCAATTTTGCAGAAAACAATTAACAAAACTAGCAAATCTCCTCATGCATTCGCAATGTGCTCTATCAGAACCGATCTTCTCAAGCAGGAAAACGAGAAAATTGACAGTTTGGAGATTTATCTAGACTTCAATTTACTTCTGACGAATCGGAATTTATCCCCGATTGCATTTAGAAATATTGAAAATTTAACTTGCATCTTTGTCAAGAACAATTTAGAAATGTAAGAGTGTTTTTCGTGGGACGATTGATTTTGCAAGAGTTACAGTTCATATACAACAATAAACTATACATGTTTCTAATCGTGAACGCATTCGCCACAGCATAGCATTCTCTGATTTTGCAATATTTGAGCAGTAAAAAAGCAAATTTCAATTTTTGACATGTACATACCTTGCGAAGCGTCTCCGTGAACTCTCCTCCACCAAAACCGGAAGTTATCCTCACGAATTTCTCTGCAGAACCGACTGTTCTGCTTGTGCCGATTACCAGCCGTGCTATAGCCCATATATCTGAAATAAAGAACATATATACATTTTTGTACGTAACTTAAATATTACAATGTATAAGGGTAACTTCTTTCTATCTAAATACAGCCTATAGCCTTAATAATTATTTGATTTTCAAATAATAAAGAAAGTGTTACATAGTCATTGTTAAAAAAAATACCTATAGCTTTCGTATAATGTCTAGCACCAAGTAAAAGTTCTGGGGCTCTGTACCAGAATGTCACAACCACAGGATCTAAATCGGCTAGTGGTTTTAATGGTGAATTAAACAATCTAGCAAATCCCATGTCAGCTGAAATTAGAAAAAAAATATAAACAGTTAATTCAAAGTATTATAACAGACAGATTCTAAGAAGGGGGAGAAAACAGTCTGATTATGAGTAATGAGTTATGCTCATTAAATGATGCACTACGACTGCGATTTGAAGAGTAACCTGTGGGCAAACTGAAGAGCATGGTGTGGGAACAGTAGTGAGTACATGATCTGGATTATTGTTGCATCCCCACCCTGGGTACACAATGTTTGTTCAGGGTATAGCTGGATCATATGGTCCTTGTTGTATGACTCCACAGTAGACACAAATATGTCAATAACATTTCCACAATTTATTGTTTAAACAAATCAACAATTTAACAATAACAATTTCCAAAATAATACAACGATCTCTGAATAACTGTATAACATCAACTCATTTTCTCACTGGACTTAAACCTTAAAATATTATCACAGTGAGTTGAACCGCCCATATGGTCACCTCTATTAAGCAGTCACCTGTACTGAAAGGTCAGTTATTTCTTGTCTTGTCATTTAGACAATTTCATATAAATAGAACCTCTTTTAAGAACTCACCTGTATTAAAAGATCACTATTTCTTTGTCCCAAATGTGACCTCCTTAATACAGGTTTGACTGCATAGTAAAATTCAACAAAATATTATATGAAATTTAAGTCATTTAAAAATATATTGAAAAATTAAATTAATTGCATATACACAATGTAGGGAAGATAATTTGTGAAATTTAGTGCAAACAGCATATTTTTCAATAGTGATAAGCCTACATTCTAATGCAATTGGCTATGCAACAAGCGATTTCTTGGGCCAATTGCATTTACAGATCAGAGTAAATTTTATGTTTTACCATGTTTGAAACTGCATCAGAATACTGATTTGAAGTGACATATATTAAATTTGTTATTTAAGCTAAATAAAATTTTCAAGTTGATATTTTTGGCTATGATTACATAATAGATCATTGAACATTTAATAAAGCGTTTGATTTCTGATCGAAAAAGTTTGTAACTAAGGAACTATTTTAGCGGATATGCTATGTGAAAAGGCGCAATGAAATTGATTAATAACAGCCGGTAAATGTAAACAAATGTTCTTGTTTGAAGAATTTCATTAGAATGGGAACAACTGTATTGTATTTAAAGTGTTGGCTGTTGCCGCAATAAATTGTCAGTTTTACTGTCGCAATTATCTGTAAACTTAATTTGCGACAGTTAAACTGACGATTTACGGTGGTAACACTTCAAATACAATAGTTATTCCCTAATTTTATTAAATATCTACCTGATAATATCCTTGCTGAAGCTCACACAATATCATCACACGACCATAAATTTCATTGGTCAAAAATAAACAGGTAAACCTGGCTTGACGTCACTAGAAAATGTGTTTCCAATTCAATACAATCTGAGAAGAACTTATTACAAGTAAACTAGATTAGCTTTCAAGAACATAAACAGAAATCAAAATGTAGATCTTCCATTACCTCAATTAATATTCTGTCATTTTTTTCTTGAAAACAAAATTTTACCTATTTTAACTCGACCTCTTTCTTCTCCTTCTCCCATAACTAAAATATTTGCAGGTTTCTGAAAAATAAAATTAAACACTCAATTAAAAAGATATCATAATAATAAAATTTATGTCTGAACTCATTTAAAACCTACAATTTCATAAAACTAGAGGCTCAGTGGGCTGATCCTGCGTCGCTCACTTTTCATTCTGCTTTGAGGAAACTTAATACCGAACCTTCCATAGGTGCTTCCCATTAAGTTTAGGTTCATTTGGCTAGGCAGTTACAGAGAAGAAGATTTTTAGAAATCGACCAATCAGAAACAAGAATGGCCTGTGGTGGCCATGTTTATTAACGGATGGAAACTAAATGCGCAATCTCTATAGATGACCTTCCAAGGATGCTTCCTACCAAGTTTCGATTCTTTGGCCAAGCGGAAACAGGGGATGCGATTTTTTAGAAATCAACCAATCAGAAACAAGAATTGCCTGTGGCAGCTATGTTTGTTAACGGATCAGAAATAAATGAGCAATCTTTATAAAGGACCTTCCAAGGATGCTTCCTATCAAATTCCGATTCATTTGGCCCAGTGGTTACAGAGGAGAAGATTCTTTAGAAATCAACCAATCTGAAACAAGAATTACCTGTGGCGGCCATGTTTGCTAATGGATCGGGACGAAATAAGCAATCTCTATAGAGGACCTGCCATAAATGCTTGTAACCAAGTTTCAGTTCATTTGGCCACGCGGTTTCAGAGGAGAAGATTAAAAAAAATCAGCCAATCAGAAACAAGAATTGCCTATGGTGGCCATGTTTGTAAACGGATCAGAACTAAATGAGCAATCTTTATAGAGGAACTTCCAAGGATGCTTCCTACCAAGTTTCGATTCATTTGGTCAAGCGGTTTCAGAGGAGAAGATTTTTTAGAAATCAACAATTCAGAAACAAGAATTACCTGTGGTGGCCATGTTTGTTAATGGATCGGGATGAAATGAGCAATCTTTATAGAGGACCTGCCATAGATGCCTCCTACCAAGTTTTGATTCATTTGGCCAAGCAGTTTCAGAGGAGAAGATTAAAAAAAATCAGCCAATCAGAAACAAGAATTGCCTATGGTGGCCATGTTTGTAAACGGATCAGAACTAAATGAGCAATCTTTATAGAGGACCTTCCAAGGATGCTTCCTACCAAGTTTCGATTCATTTGGTCAAGAGGTTTCAGAGTAGAAGATTTTTTTAGAAATCAACAATTCAGAAACAAGAATTACCTGTGGTGGCCATGTTTGTTAATGGATCGGGATGAAATGAGCAATCTTTATAGAGGACCTGCCATAGATGCCTCCTACCAAGTTTTGATTCATTTGGCCAAGCAGTTTCAGAGGAGAAGATTTTTAAAAATCGGCCAATCAGAAATGCCCCCTATGGCAGCCATGTTTGTTAATGAATCGGGACAAAATGAGCAATCTTTAGAGAGGACCTTCCATAGATGCTCCCTACTAAGTTTCACTTCATTTGGCCGAGGGGTTTCAGAGGTGAAAATTAAAATGTGAAAAGTTAGTAAGTGATGGCAAAAGCTCACATTGCCTTTGGCAAGGTGAGCTAAAAAAGTTTGGCAATTGAAAATAAATAGATCTATAGAAATTATGATATTAGAAAACATCTGTTATTTGTAATCGTTGACAGGGGTACAGGAATAACTGTGATGAAATATACACCATAAAGAACAGGATATGTGCAGTTAAAAAGTTATGAGCATTAACCTCTGACCTGTATATAGTAATTGGTTATAGGGTTAGCGCTATTGGTCTTCATTGTCACTTCCAACAAGGGGTCATCTTGATCCTATGATAGTTGAATTTACAACTAACTGCGCAATCAGTATACGTACATATCACCACTAAAGTTGTGAGTTCGAATTCCGCTCATGGCGAGGTGTACTCAATATAACTTTCTGTGATCAAGTTTATCAGTGATTTGCAGTAGATCTGTGGTTTTTTCCGGGTACTCTAGAATGCTCCAGCAATACAACAGACCACCCAGATATAACTGAAATATTGCTGAAAGTGGCGTTAAACACCATAACCCTAACTCAAACCTACCTTCAGTAATTTTTGAAGCTATATTGTGACTACTTGACTTAATGTTGAGGAAAGCCTGGACAACTACATGTGTATATTATATAACATTAAACAAAATTTAGAAAAAGTGACCATCAACTGTTAATAGAAACTGGAAGATACACAAAAACATCAAGGGATCAAAGAAAATGTAAAATATGCAATTGTCTAAATCATGAATCTCATTTCTCTTTTAACTGTAATATCAATAAAGGAAAGGAGACATATAATGACCATATAGATTTTACATTGTATATACAATTATACCATACATTTCTTTTATCGTCTTTTTGTTGTAATTTGTATCGCTTTAGTCCAATTGGATTTTTTTTAAAGCAAATTAATAAAGTAAAAAATAAAGTTATTATCAAAAACCACAGAGCAATGTGTAGGTGTTTAAAAACCATAACAATTGAGTAGTGTGTAAAGGAGCGAAACCATGTCGCTGGTGTTAAGGTGTTAGACTTGTGGTTATTAGAAGTCAATGACTGTAACAACTCTACCATCCATGTTCCTACTAATAATTATAATGGAATTCTCAACATAATTACAAAAATAAAACATTACATATATTAATTTTGCACACTACCTTACCAAATCTCAAAATTGAATTCCCTTCAAAATAACCAACAAAAGTGACACCTTTCTAAACCAAACCTCCTCAGGACCACCTTGTGTGTTCGGTATAGACAGGTTCTCAGTTTATACAGGTTAAATTAACAAAGATTTCTTACATCAGAACTTTATTTAAAGTTTGGTTTATACAGGATTCGGTTTTGACAGATTTGACTGTACAGTGTAGTGAGATGTTTGACGTATTTACAAACATATCTACATACATATTTACTTACCAAATCTCTGTGTAATACCCAGTTAGCATGCAGATAATGTATTCCATCAAGGATCTGGTATAATAAGGATTTCACCATATTTTTGGGGACATCAATCTGTTTCTTGTTGGCTTTAGCAGATCTATGAAACTTAATTATATGCTGCAAGTACAAAATTTATATATAATCTTGATTTAGAAGATATAATATTATTCTTTACATTTTCTGTCCATTACTATACCTTTCTCATCAAATGGAACAAATTTGAAATGAATGATTGTTGTTTAATGCCAATAGCAAACGAGCATTTTTTCAGTTACACACATTCATATATCAATCTTCGAAATTAGCCGATGCCCGAGGCCAGTAAAACCAGTCTTGGGCTTGTAAAAATCCCAAAACCAGAAGTCCACCTGGCTTGTGTATTTTTTGTCTGAGAAGCAGTAAGCATTTTTGTTTCAGCCATTGTATGTAGCATGAAAATTTTACGATAATTATTTATCATAAAATAATTTCATTACTTTGTGGACTACCATCAAATAAACTCTTATACCTACCCATAAATCATGCTCTGCATAATCAAATAGTAGCCATACTTTTCTGTCTGTATGTGATAGGAAAACTTTCTGTAAACTGATGACATTGGGATGTTTTAGTTCCCTCAGTAGCTAAAATTAAATTTAAACATTAATTTATCTATTTACTTTTAATATTTGATAAATCAGACCTCCAGATAATTTTCAAGTCCAAAGGGTAATTACCCCCTACTTTTGAAAATGATGGGTATTTGCATATTTCCTTAGCACTGTTGTACTCTCTACTTCAGAAAAGATTGCTTACATGTACACTTTTAAAATTATGTTTGACACAAGTGTTATTCAATAAACGCAGGATGCAAGTGAAATGTATATCTCTGTTTAATTTGACACGATTGTGTCATGTTTATTAATAAAATGTTGTAAATATTTTGTTTTTTGCTTGTCGACTTCGGCAGTTTTCACAGCCGTGTTGATAATGTCATCAATGATTCCTTTAACTATACTGTCACTAGACACAGATGAAACTGTCAGGAACTTAAGCATAGAATTTTCTGTAGCGCTCTTGTGCTTAGTAGCGTGCTTATTCATGTTCTTGCTCATTTTCAACGAACAACGTGTTCCCAAATTTACTTTCGTTTTAGTTCTTACTTATTACGTAAACCGCATTTATTTGTAATATTGACCGCGATTGGATGATTTATCGTAATCATCCAATCAGATCTCTTTTGACATCGATGCTTAGAAAGGCAAGCATTCGGTACCCCTCGGAAGTATACGCTCTCTCCTTCGAAAAGTATAAAGGGAAGTAATTACAGGGATTTTCTCAAAGACAAAAATGTATTGTTATGTACACGACTGTACAAGTACGCTCCGACTTTGGAAAGTTTGCTTACACAGCAATATGTATGCGTAATGTGTACACTCTGATCTGATAATACATGCGTTTTTACTCACTTTCATAGAGTAAAAAACGCAAATACGCAGCTTATCTGGAGCTCTGTAAATATATTTATATATTGTCTATATGGCACAAGTCTCAATAAATATTGTTCCCTGTTGCGAAATATACACAATCCAATTTGTGTGATGAAAATAAGTCAGTAATTTAAGTAACTTTGATCACCACATCTCACACCTGTAGGCAGGAAGGGTGGGGAGGACAGTCATTTGATTGTCTCCCCATTGAAAACCAAGTTTGAATATTAAAAGCTAGTCTGTTTTTGTAATGAGATACCCAAAAAATTGCTCTTACCATTAAACAAGAATGAGTCACTTACTCACTGTAATCCTAGACACAACATTATGTGATAAAGTTTGTCAGTGACTTGCGACAGGTCGGTGGTTTTCTCTGGAAACTCTGGTTTCGATTAATTCCTACACCAATAAAACTGACCACCATGGTTTAACTGAAATATTGTTGAAAGTGGCATTATACATCATAACCTTAATCCTCACTGCAAAGAATATGAAATACACACAGCTAAATAAAAATAATGAACTTACAGCTATTTCTCTACAAGCAGACATGGAAATTCCAGTCCCTTCTATCTGTTTTAAAGCATATTCCCTACCGTCAGAGCTACAATCAAAATAATTGCACAATAAATACAAGATGTACATATATATAGATTCTCCTTCCGCTACCATTGGATTACGATATCAACTTGACTGTCAGTGTAAACATGTACGTTTGTGCTACTTTATGCATATTTTCATTCTCTAGCTACTGGTCGAGGACCAATTATCGCCAGTTGCTTTCTTGTTTTTGTCAGATTATTTCTATGTAATCCAATACACCCCTTCAAGCGGCTAGCGCCTCATTATTTTGAATTTTACCAATCGACATACCTTGGACGGAAATATAAATAATTTTTATGTGCATGCTCGTATCAGGGAGCTTTTGCAAAGTTGTTGTTTTTGTCACTGAATCGGAAGGGAAGAGTATCAATTATCACCATCTTGTTAGATGTGGGAAAATAAATATATAAATCAGCAGTGAAATTAAAAGAAATGGCCTTACCACAAAAAATGAAGGTGTCACCACCAGTATTTTGCAATCCTAATTAGAACACCAATCTGCTATATTTTTCTGTTAATAATAGAGACTCACATCTCAGCTTCAGTTACATGACCTCCTCGCAAGGTTTATATAAAGAAGTATGGTTTCTAATGGGGTTTTATCTGATTTCTTTTGAATTAGCCAAGATACAAATGTAGGATTTTGCTGTCTGCTTTGTCACCATTTATTATTGTCGTCTGCAAAAAATGGCCCGAAAATTCACGTGCATTCGGGAGTAATGTGCAAGTTGGCGATAATTGGTCCTCAACCAGTAATGCCTTTAGTACAGGTAATGGAGTTGACATTTGACATATAATATAGTCAAAATATTTCTTGAAAGAATATAAATGTGTTATTTAATAAGCTATTTTAAAACAAAGTTTGTCTTACAATTAAACAAGAAATGTGTGCATCACAAAATACGCCCGTCTATATAAATTATCAAACGGTATAATGGTAATTCAGTCAAACAACTACCGGTAATCATGTGAGCAGGAAAATTAAGCCCTTTGAGTTCCACAGGGGAATCATGTGGCCAAGTTTGGTAACGATCCAATACACAGAACTAAAGTTATCATGTGGAAACGACCCTGTTGTCAAAAATTCTATTTATAGTAATGGTGACCTTCACCTTTGACCTAATGACCCCAAAATAAATAGGGTTCTTCCCCTTCCACATGGGAATCATGTGGCCAAGTCTGGTAAAGATTCGATATACAGAACTAAAGTTATTGTGCGGAAACCTGTGTGGACGCCCGCCCGCCATACACAATCACATAATACGGCCCGTCTCGAGACGAGCGTATAAAAATAACATTTAAAACCAATGCGGATAGCTTAAAATGCAACATAATTGCATAGGGTAACAGGTCAAATCGGCCCCGGTTCAAATCGTATAATATATATAATTAAAATGAAATATAGATATCTGATAATCATATTGATTATCAATCACTTTCATAAGTGAATTTGATTTGTGTTTAGTGTGTTTAATATGTATAATTGACGTTACGCACGACAATGCGTCTTAATATGGTAACGTTAGATTTCAACATTTTAGCACGAAAATTTGGGTATCAAAAGCAACTGAATGCATTTTATTCAGCTCAGGTTAAGATATCAGAAGTGAACGTTTTCTCATTTTATAATTACTAAAAGTCTAACTTGAAGAATTTTCCGACTCCTTAGAATCTTACAGAAGCAAGTAAATTCAGAATTTTCGTATCATCTTTTTCTTCAATACAACGTATTAAATCGTATTGACAAATGATACTGTTTATTCCTAGTGGCCAAATCCTGTGTTCCGAGTGTCATTCTTTCAAGTTGATCTATAGTTCTTAGTGGCCAAATTGATGTACCCAATGTCTATAAACCATTGGCTATGAGGAATTTGCGTGAATGTTTTAAAGTGAATTTTTAACAGAAATTGTAGGAAGAATATGGGAAGAGAAAGGGCCAATTTGTTTTTGAAATGCCATTCACTGCAGTAAAGCAAAAGTAATTTAATTCCGAAATTTCAACAAACAAACACAATTATAATGAGAAAGGTCTATAAAACAATCGCATTGTCGATTTACTATTCACTTTATCACGATAAAAAATTGACTGTGAATACTTTATTGTATGCACAGTTATTGTATGAAATTATTTCATTGCAAAATATTATTATGTCTAAGATAAGAACGTTTACATATACCTACCCTTTTTTTTAGGGTTTTTTTTTGTCAGCGCCCGTGTTCTTGGTGCCAGCTACGGTTTCGTGTGTCCGAATAACCGGCGTATTTATAGACAATAGAGTATAATCATCAGAGAATGTGCCTAATCAATATAAAGTTTTTTTTTAAATAATTGTCGCCAATCACGTTTTATATAAATTACTAATCACTTAATTAGATCATAAATTAATTTCTTTGATTCATAAAAAAGAACATGTTCATCAATAAGAATAAAATTATACATTAATCTTTTAACCAAAAATATTCATTCATAATTTGAAATATGTGGCCGATTTGACTGGAAATTAAAAGGCCATTTCTCTGTGAGTTGACAATAAACAACGATCACCGACACCCCGACATAGTGACAGTCCACAGGCACTCGACGTTCAATGAATAAAATGTAGGGTCAATGTGGGAAAAAAAACAGTGTCACCGTTACTCTTTATTATAACGGTGACACTATTTTTTTTCCCCACATTGACCCTACATTTTATTCATTGAACGTCGAGTGCCTGTGGACAGTCTTTATTGATAACTAGTTCTCACCTGTTCTTCCTTTTTCCTTTGTACACATGACCATATGTTCCTCGTCCAACTTTGCAACCTTCATAATCGAATAAATCTTCAACTTTAGCTCTTTCTGTGTTTGTTTTTTGTTTATATTCAAAATCCATTCTTCAATCTTCGACTGTCCAAGGGAAATTATGGTATCGGGGAGAAAAAAAACGAGAGTCAAGCTGTTAAAAAATTGTGGCTATAATGTTCCGGTTTTCTTTGGAGCACTTCAACAGTGGATTTCTTTAATTCCACTAGACTCCAGTGAAGTGTACATACGGTTTAGAATTAACTATTTATAAAAGATAGGAAACGAGGAGTTATTTAAACAGGAAAACTTTTGTAGAAATAAATAAATTTGGCTAAAATATCTATTTTTGTATTATTATCAAATCAGTCGTAATTACGGGAGTTGATCAATTTTTCTTCAGTAGAAAATTTACATCTTTATTTTTGTAAGCTTATTTTAGAAACTAGGAAAAAAAATTCATGTAATTTAGGGGTCAATCTGATTAAAATCAGAACTCTCACCTCTCACTTGCTCCCCCTTTTGCGAGCCACGCCGCAATGTACATACGCAGTGGCGGATTCAAGGGGGGGGGGTTTCGATCTGTGTGATAAAAGTAAAAGAAAATACAAATTAATTTCTTTGTATTGAATTAATCTTCAAAGAGGTAATTATAAGTAATTATGCTAAATCAAGTTTTTTATGAATGCATTGTCAAAATACCAATTAATCAGGTATTGTATAAACATGTCTAGTGTCACAATTTCATATAGGTATAACCACCAACACCTGTAAATTGAGGCTCTTTCAAGGAATTTTTTTTTTAATATCATTTATTTTTACACAAAAATTAAAGGCAAATGTTGCTGTATTAAAAAAAATTACACGAGTTTCCGTTTTGAAAATATACACAGTCATCTGTCAAAAGTATTCGGAAATGTAAAAAAAAATCCCTATATAATCAATCAAAACCATATTTTTTCAAAAAATTATTATGAAGTCATTTCTGGATAGATTTTAACAAATGTTACACCAAAACATTCAGAATTGTCAATATTTTGATTGTTTATTTACTTCATATGTTGTTATGAGTAATTTTTATTTGTACATAATTTAAACACAACAAATAAAAATTAACTTTGATTTTCCTTTTTATTTCAACTAAAAATAAATCCTAAAAATTAAAAATCATGGAAAAATTATGTACAAATAAAAACCACTCATATACACATAATGAGCAAATTAACAAGCAAAATATAGACAATTCCGAATGTTTTGGTGTAAAATATGTTAAAATTTATCCAGAAATGACTTCACAATAGTTTTTTTTTTTTAAATATGGTTTTGGTTGATTATATAGAGATTTTTTTTACATTTCCGAATACTTTTGACAGATGACTGTGTGTGTATGTGAATACGGCATATTTTAAAATCTAAATGAAAATATAAATACATATAAAATAATTAAAATTAAATAGAAAATAAAATAGACCGTTAAATTATATTTTTCGCTCAGACCCTTGAGCACTTTACAAAACTGCCAAAACACACATACACCAGACCAGAAGAAGCTGATGGAACTTCTTTGTTGAATTCCATTTGCAACTTTGATTTTGTCGTAACCATTGTTATTGTTCAAATGTGCCTGGCTTTTAAGAAAGGGCTCAGCAGATCACTACAAGAGAGATCACTTGACATAGGCAGAGCCTTAAAAAGCGTAAATTTAGTTCAGAACTCACTAGATTGCAGAGCAAATGTTGAACAATTCAACCACCAGTGTTTTGAGAGGAGTGCTAAAATCTGTGAACCACTAGATATAGAGGTTAAAAAACCTAGAATATGCGGGAGACAAATAATGAGAGATAATGTTGAAGCAGAGAGTCCGGAAGACTACTTTAGGAAGTCAATAACTGTACCTTTTCTCTACTATACGCTAAATGAAATGAAAACAAGGTTTACTGACCTACATGCCAGAACCGCTTTGGGACTACAGTTGGTTCCATCAATTATTGAAAATATAGCTCCATAATATTAACATGAATGGAAATGATTTAAACTCAAGGACGTAGACGTCCTTGTCTAAACTGCATTAATTTCTTTAAAAAAAATTAATAAATTAATAACTAAATATTAAGAATTGGTGGCCACAGCTTGATGATTGAAAAGGGAATGCCATTTTAAAATACCTAGAGAAGAATGGCTGTGATCACAATGTAAATTAATAGATGCTGAAAAACGTCATGCTTTCTTTGGATTTTGCATCATCTGTCCATATTCTGTTCCGATATTGACTCTATGGCATTTTGGGGTATGCTTCTTTATCGATGCTATTTTGGGTGGGTTTTTGATTGCGCTACACAGACACTTGTTTTTGTCAATAAGAAAGTCGAGTTCTCCTATCATACACGGATAGTCGACATTCACATTGATATAAACAAGTGTCTGTGGCATGTTATCTGGGATTGATATGTATGTTTCCAATATAATCATGTAGCATTATTCAGTCTCCAGTATTTTTTCTCTCCTACAATGTAGGTGTTCTATCCTGGCTATGTTGATGAGTAGTAACTTCATATTATTGTTATTGTTGTTGTTTTTTGATTCTACACCAAGCAGGTGAATACTTCGGTAGAGACTGTCCATTCATGTAAGCACCGGAAATGACAAAACATATCTTTTTCCTTCGTACTTTTTCTAGTTTGCCTATGTCGACTTTTCAGTGCTTCCAGACAGTATAGATACACATCATTACTTTTTCAGATCTTCATTAGTACGATTGGGGATATACTGATCTGACATGTAGTCCAGATCATAATTTAGTGCATTTATACATTCTGCCTGCCAGTGGATAATCTTTTGTCTTTCTTGATTTTCCAATTTCTCTCCCCTTTATTCCTATTAATTGTTTAATTGCATTTGTACTCTATTTTTTTTTTGTCCAGACAATTTATAGTAATTTTTCATATTTTTATTTACATTTTGACATATTTCCGTCTTTTCTGCTCTGATTTTTTAGCCAGGCAGCTTTCTGTATTGCAACATGCTTAGCGCTGTGCGTATGTCAAAAAAAAACACAAAAAAACGGACATCTAAATCGCTAACTAACTAATATTGAATTGATTCAAAATTGAAAATTTTCTATGGAAAAAAACATTTCAATGTAAGGCTTCATAAACATTGCTCCAATACAAATACATTATGTAAATGATTTCTAACGCCACCAACGACAAAATTGTCTTTGGAACAAACTTTACCAGTACAAAAATAGTCTCAAATGACATACTGCTTGATTTATTGCATAGTTTAGATGTATTTACTTGTTCTTATTCTATTTAATCATTATTATTTTTTTATTAGAAAATAATACATAAATGTTATTTGTACACAACAACATGTCATAGTGCTTCTGGTTATTGTTAACCATATAACACCATTGTTTTACACAATTTGACTCCCATGTTTCATCCCTCACGGGGACAGTCGCGGTCGTTATCATTTGGTAGTTGGATTTACAACTACATATGTAATCAGTGCCTATAACCACTAACGTTGTGGGTTCGAATCCCGCTCAGGCGAGGTGTACTCGATAAAACATTATGTGATAAAGTTTGTTAGTACTTGCGGCAGGTCGGTGGTTTCCGCCGTGTACTCCAGTTTTCTCCACCAACCAAAGCTGACCGCCACGATATAACTGAAATATTGTTGAAAGTGGTGTTAAACACCATAGCCATAACTCCTTCCCCCATAAATCCTCCCGAGACTATATAATCTTCTTTGTATAACAATCAGACGTCAAGGACGCATACCTATCACACATGGCCCGTTATATTCTGGATATATTAAGTGATGGCAAGTGGTTTTCACCTATTGATTTGGACATCTGATAATGACAGGTGAGCGCTTAGGCGCAGGATAAACATGTTCAACACACAAAGGATGACTGTTGTATTCGTGATACCCAAAAATTAGAATGTTTGCAACTTGAAGCAGCAAGGATTGTTACGGGTCTACCTATTTATTCTAGTGCTGAAAGTTTATATTTTGAAACTGGGTGGTCAAAATTGGAACACCGTCGAAAGTCTAAGAAACTCAATTTATTTTATAAAATTGAAAATAATATGGCTCCCATATACTTATCTGACTGTTTGCCAACTACTATTGGAGAAACAGTAACATATAATCTCTGTAATAAGGATGGCTATCGCACTCAGAGGTGTCGTCTGCAAACTAGTTCCAAGTCTTTCTTTCCTTCCACTATAAAGTTATGGAATCCTTACCTGAGTGTAAAATCTCTACCCACTTTTTCCAAATTTAAAAAAAACCATTCAGCCTATCCAAATTCCGGTGGCTTCATTTTACAATATTGGCGATAGGAAAACTAACATAATACATACTAAGCTAAGACATAGATGTAGAGGCCTTAATGCCGATCTATATAGAATAAATTTGAAGAATGACCCCCCCCCCCCCCCCCTACTAATTATAATTGATATAGCCTGTACATTCGCTATCATTTGATTTGCTTTGTTTATGCTATTAATGTATTTGTATGGAGAGGGACTAGTAAGTTGTAAAAACTTGTTCCCAATCCAACTGTATATATATACGTATATTGACAATAAAATCATTATAAAGTAAAGGATTATATCAATTTCTTGCCATGCCTAGGGGAATTCACCAGTGGCAGTCAGTAAAATTATGAATGCCGTGTTATTGCATGAAGTTGCAATGGCACAGATAGCTTTGGTATATCGCAGACATACCGGTAGTTATAATTATGTTAAACCACTCGAAAGTTTGAAAGCAATTTTTCATAGTTTTGAAGAGGATAATCTTAAATTAAACTAAATGTGATTATATTTGTCATTTCAAGATTCAGTGCTGTAAAAATATAAACCCATCCGTGGCTCTTTGTGGTCCCAATCCGAGGGATGCAGTGCATGTTTTTGATGGGGTCCATGGTGCTCATCTTTTTCTTAGTTTTCTGTATTGTGTTTTTTGTTTTGTTTGTCTTTGTCTTGTGTCTCCTGTGTCTTGTGTATCCAATATTGCCAGTGTCCCTGGAATGTCCATTCTTGATTACCCCTTCGGTTTTCTCTAAGGCTAATTAACCAGAACAAATAATGAAAATGGTGTATATAGTGCGTGCCATGGAACATACTTGTGAAATACAGATTTATTCTGGTACTAATTAAAAACATTCTTCACATTTTACTCATTTGACTGTCTGTTTTTACATTCATTGCAAACTGTACAATATAAGTGTATTTATAAACCATGAGATGAAGATGGGTTATTACAGGAATGTTATAATCTCTAATCCACCTTACAAACAACAGGCCCACATTTTAGATAAAGGTTATAATCTCATATCCACCTTACAAACAACAGGCCCACATTTTAGATAAAGGTTATAATCTCATATCCACCTTACAAACAACAGGCCCACATTTTAGATAAAGGTTATAATCTCATATCCACCTTACAAACAACAAGCCCACATTTTAGATAAAGGTTATAATCTCATATCCACCTTACAAACAACAGGCCCATATTTTAGATAAAGGTTATAATCTCATATTCTCATCAACTAACAGGCTAATATTTTAATGAATAATTATAATGTTGCTGTTCACCATCGGGTTTTGGTGTGGTCCGTGTTGTTTATCCTTTTAGTTCAACTACCAAGTTAATATTTATGAGAAATGTTATAATCTTCAAGTAACTGGCTAATTTCCTTATAGTAATGTTATAATCTCATATCCTCACTGTCAAAAACCAGGCTGATATTCTAGAAAAAATGTTATACCATCACATCCCCACCGTCAACTAACAGGTTAATATTTTACAGAAATATTATAATCTCATATCATCACTGTCAAAAACCAGGCTGATATTCTAGAAAAAATGTTATACCATCACATCCTCACCGTCAACTAACAGGTTAATATTTTACAGAAATATTATAATCTCATATCATCACTGTCAACAACCAGGCTAATATTCTAGAGAAATGTTATAATCTAATATCCTCTTTGTCAAAAAAACCAGGTTGATATTCTAGAGAAATGCTATAACATTATATTCTCACCGTCAACCAACAGGCTATCTTAAAGAATATAAATATCTTAAAGAATTAATAATGTAAAGATTACAATCTCATATCTTCCTCGTCAACTAACAGACTAATACTTTCAATATGATCTTCTTGATTTTTCTTATAATGAATGTAGAAAGCCATACAAATGACAATAATTGTTACAGCCACACCTACTGCGAATCCACCACTGAAGCTTTCAATGCTGAACTCCACCGTTTTATCCTGTTTCGGTTTCGTGTAATGTGTTGGGCTTTGGGTTTTTGATGTTGCTAAATTCGTTGGTTGCCTTGGAAAACTCTGGTCTTTAGTTGTAGTTTCCATTGTTACATTAAGATGGTTGGTATATTGTTCGCTGGTAACGTTGGTATAAGAAGTTGTCACATTCGTTGACAAGGTTGTAATATTTGACTCTATTGTTATATTAAGGGTTGTGTGGGTCGGGTTGAACGTTGTATTAACCGTCGTAGCATTGGAATTCAGCGTTGACCTTTCAATACTGAGTTTTAACACATTGATCATTGTCGTTTTAGATGATACAGTGTTGTATGATGTCGATTCCATGCTTCGAGTTGAATTTGTGTCGTCTGATATATTTGTATGTGTTGTGTTAGAGCTAATATTAGTCATCGAGGTTGACGTATTCATAGCAATGTCGGTTGCTGAGTCAACCGTCAAATTGACAGTTGAATTGGTTGCTGAGTCAACCGTCAAATTGACAGTTGAATTGACGGTTATGTTGACATGATGTATGGTTGCTGCATTATCGGGAACCATTGTTGATGACATACCATTGCCTATTAAAGAAACAAATTAAAGAGTTAGATACATGTACATGTATATATATTGTGCATTTCTTCTTCTTACTTCACATAGTAGATTGATGGTCAATATCGTGATGGTTGTCCAACTCAAACCAGCTGCCTGTCGACATTGAAAAGGGTACTCAATATTCATATTGTTGCTGAAAATGTCTCAGTCTTCTTACTTGTTACATTACTAGCGCATCCAGGGCATGTGCATGATATTGTTAAACGTGGCGCTAAATACATCTTCTGACTTGAAGTTTTGTACTATACAAAAACTGCATCATTTGTGTTTTCTCTTTGAATGCAATATATCGTTAGTTCGAGTCCTGCTTGGGTCAAACCAACAACTATAAAAATCTATTAGTATTTGCTGCTTCATTGCTAAGACCGCAGTATTAATGTTCGAGTCCCGATTGGGTCAAACCAACAACTATAAAAATCTATTAGTATTTGCTGCTTCATTGCTAAGCTCGCAGTATTAATGTTCGAGTCCCGCTTGGGTCAAAGCAACAACTATAAAAATCTATTAGTATTTGCTGCTTCATTGCTAAGACCGCAGTATTAATGTTCGAGTCCCGCTTGGGTCAAACCAACAACTATAAAAATCTATTAGTATTTGCTGCTTCATTGCTAAGACCGCAGTATTAATGTTCGAGTCCCGCTTGGGTCAAACCAACAACTATAAAAATCTATTAGTATTTGCTGCTTCATTGCTAAGCTCGCAGTATTAATGTTCGAGTCCCGCTTGGGTCAAAGCAACAACTATAAAATATATTGATATTTGCTGCTTCATTGCTAAGACCGCGGTATTAATGTTCGAGTTCCGCTTGGGTCAAACCAACAACTATAAAAATCTATTAGTATTTGCTGCTTCATTGCTAAGCTCGCAGTATTAATGTGCGAGTTCCGCTTGGGTCAAACCAACAACTATAAAAATCTATTAGTATTTGCTGCTTCATTGCTAAGACCGCAGTATTAATGTTCGAGTCCCGCTTGGGTCAAACCAACAACTATAAAAATCTATTAGTATTTGCTGCTTCATTGCTAAGACCGCAGTATTAATGTTCGAGTCCCGCTTGGGTCAAACCAACAACTATAAAAATCTATTAGTATTTGCTGCTTCATTGCTAAGCTCGCAGTATTAATGTTCGAGTCCCGCTTGGGTCAAAGCAACAACTATAAAATATATTGATATTTGCTGCTTCATTGCTAAGACCGCGGTATTAATGTTCGAGTTCCGCTTGGGTCAAACCAACAACTATAAAAATCTATTAGTATTTGCTGCTTCATTGCTAAGACCGCAGTATTAATGTTCGAGTCCCGCTTGGGTCAAACCAACAACTATAAAAATCTATTAGTATTTGCTGCTTCATTGCTAAGCTCGCAGTATTAATGTTCGAGTCCCGCTTGGGTCAAAGCAACAACTATAAAATATATTGATATTTGCTGCTTCATTGCTATGACCGCGGTATTAATGTTCGAGTTCCGCTTGGGTCAAACCAACAACTATAAAAATCTATTAGTATTTGCTGCTTCATTGCTAAGCTCGCAGTATTAATGTGCGAGTTCCGCTTGGGTCAAACCAACAACTATAAAAATCTATTAGTATTTGCTGCTTCATTGCTAAGACCGCAGTATTAATGTTCGAGTCCCGCTTGGGTCAAACCAACAACTATAAAAATCTATTAGTATTTGCTGCTTCATTGCTAAGACCGCAGTATTAATGTTCGAGTCCCGCTTGGGTCAAACCAACAACTATAAAAATCTATTAGTATTTGCTGCTTCATTGCTAAGCTCGCAGTATTAATGTTCGAGTCCCGCTTGGGTCAAAGCAACAACTATAAAATATATTGATATTTGCTGCTTCATTGCTAAGACCGCGGTATTAATGTTCGAGTTCCGCTTGGGTCAAACCAACAACTATAAAAATCTATTAGTATTTGCTGCTTCATTGCTAAGCTCGCAGTATTAATGTGCGAGTTCCGCTTGGGTCAAACCAACAACTATAAAAATCTATTTGTATTTGCTGCTTCATTGCTAAGCTCGCAGTATTAATGTTCGAGTTCCGCTTGGGTCAAAGCAACAACTATAAAATATATTGATATTTGCTGCTTCATTGCTAAGACCGCGGTATTAAAGAGTAAGAACAAAGATTATTTGACATCTAGGAACAGAATAGTGTGACCCCATTAATCGTTTAACGCCGCCATATTGCTTTGTGGTTCAAGCTACGAGTTAAAATTCCGGAAAGTCGCTTAACAGTAACATGACGGGTGTCACTAGTGGAGCAGGAATTGCTAACCCTTCCGGAGCACTGGAGTTCATCCCCAGTTTTAAGTGGGGTTTGTTTTGGTCGATCTTTAGTTGTATGTGTAGTTTTTTGTAAATAATTGTTTGTCCTTGTGTCCTTTTTCTCTTGGTCATTGTATTGACTGCCCTTCTTCGATTTACGGATTCTGACTACCCCTTCGGTATCTTCAAACTCTTCTTGTATTTTTAGAGTTATCACGGAAAACATTTACCTCCGCAAATAACTTTCATATTCAAACTCCTTATCAAATATATGTTTGATATTGCTGTATACTGAATAAGATAATCATGCATTTTAACAACTTACCTTCAGAAAGCAGTCCCGGAAATAACAGTGAGGAAAAAATAAATACAGTCCAAAAAATCATGATCTTTAAATAGAATGTTGGTTACAAAATATACAATAGTTGTTATAGATAATATGTAAAATATATATTTACATAATATATTTTAAGGATTAAAAGGTAAACACCATACTCAATGACCTCGAATCCTTTCCGGTTTTTATGTGTACGCGTTTCCTCGTATACAACAAAATGTGAAATCGCACTCACAATATTTAAAATAGGGAAATTTAACACAGGAGTCATTTCCTATACACAGATATGACGCTGCTAATATATGATTTGGTGGTAAATTTTCTATTTCAATGTATCAATGAGCTGTGATATATCCATGGGTCATATTTTTACAAACCCCTAGCTTCTTAATTACTCAAACAGATTCTACTTTTATCACTGGGGAAAGATTATGTCATCAACTGATCAGATAGGATGCACAATTGATGTATTATGAAAAGAAATTTTAAGCAATGATGGTCAATAATTCCAATATCATCAACAAAACCAAAAACTACCATTACCTCAAACTATTGGAAAAAAACCACTATAAAAACAATTGATAAAAAATGGGAGCAATATAGCCAAACGGCCTAAACAGGATAATCATAATCGGCTACGATCGCATATGTTTGAGGCAGGAGAACCTTAGTTTTATAATAATTACATTATGCTAAGTAAAATATGAAAGTCTAGTGTCATTTTCCCATAGATTGTTGATAACCTATTCTACGTACTATCTATATTATTGTTATGTTGATATGTGATCGTTATCTTGATAAAGGATAGCAAAAGAACTGTTAATCTGGTATCATCTTTACAATTGATCTGTTTATCTTGATAAAGGATAGCAAAAGAACTGTTAATCTGGTATCATCTTTACAATTGATCTGTTTATCTTGATAAAGGATAGCAAAAGAACTGTTAATCTGGTATCATCTTTACAATTGATCTGTTTATCTTGATAAAGGATAGCAAAAGAACTGTTAATCTGGTATCATCTTTACAATTGATCTGTTTATCTTGATAAAGGATAGCAAAAGAACTGTTAATCTGGTATCATCTTTACAATTTATCTGTTTATCTTGATAAAGGATAGCAAAAGAACTGTTAATCTGGTATCATCTTTACAATTGATCTGGAACACTGTAATGTTGTTGCTTAGTATCTTTGTGGTTCCTTGTGCATTTGTGACATCGACTGTCACGGAGTGTCCTTGTTCAACGAAGTAGTGAGTTTATATTTTTGGGGGTTTTGTTTTGTATTTTGTTGTTTGTTTGTTTGCTTGATTGTTAGTTTTATTTGTCACTAAATTAAATGTTGAAGGCTACATAAGATTTGCTTCTTGAGAATAAAATGTGATACACATGGGAAGGGAGTAATAATTATTAAATACTGCAACCCGAGGGAAATACATATGCCGACCTTAGAACAGTATGCAAATGGAAGCCTTGTGTTTGGAAAATACAACGCGTCATGTTTTTTCCTCATTAGTAATATAAACCTCATCGGAAGCGTAATGCTTAGTGTACTCGCCTCTAATGCAGGAGACTGGTTGGCTCAAGAATCAGAATAATGCGTCCTAATCGAGCGATATGTATACCCACAGACTATTGTTTCAGTGAACACTATAGAACTTGGCGTGTTGGTCTGTACAAAGCAGACACCATCACCATCTCATTGAAATGTAACTAAGTCTTCTTCTTGCTATGAAATAGATGAAAAATTGCTCAAATGGCGTTAATCAACAATCACTCACTCACTTGTTACGAATATAGCTTACATGTTGCTGACTTGACATAAAAAAGAAACTATACCAAGCAATTAACCTAAAATATTCTTAAATGCAAAATTACATATTCTATGGTAGATGGAGTGATTTCGTGACGTTTTGTTGTTTATTCCAGCATGTGGGACGACCCCTGTTGACATCCAATTTTTATTAGATTCTTCACGGAGCATAGGTTCAAGTAATTTCAATGCACTGAAGAACTTTGTGACTAACTTTGCTCAGTCGCTAACAATTGGAACAATCATGTACAAATAGGCGTGACAACATTTTCAAGTACTGTACATCCACAGTTTTACATGAACGAACACAATTCCATAGCATCTCTAGTAAATGCTATAAATGCTATTCTGTATCAAGCTGGAGGAACGGGGACTGATGCAGCTCTCAACTGGGTCGATAAAAATGCCTTTACCACAGCAGCTGGGAACAGAGATCACGTGATCGATATTGTAATCGTTATGACTGACGGCAAGTCTGCAAACACACACGAAACGGCTGCTGCAGCAGCACAGCTACATGGACACAATGTCAAAACATTTGCTGTCGATATAGGGAATAATATTGATCAACCAGAGCTACAGAGCATAGCTTCAGATTCTAAACACATTCTTACTGTACCAAGCTTTGACACGCTACACACACTACAGACACAGCTTGCGAATGACGCGTGTAATTTGGGTAAGACAAAGAAGTACTGTATTACTAATGTATTATAACTGACAAGATAAGAATTTCGGACATGAATCATTGTTAAGTAATTTGGCTAAACGATTATTAGAACGGACTGTAATTTGATTTGAGAAACTGCATTATAATCTTAAAACATGTTTGTGTGTTGCTAACGTAAAACACTATCACCTTTACCTGATATTGTCTGCCTTTGGTGTCTATGTAAACTCTAGAGAAAACCAAAGGGGGCAATCAAGAATGGACAATCCAGAGACACTGGCAATATTGGCGGTGTACACAAGAAACAGTAGACACAGGACGAAGACTAACAACACAATAAACACAACACAGAAAACTAAAACGATAAACAACACGAACCCCATCAAAAACCGGGGGTAAAATCCAGGCACACACGAAGGGCAAGCAGTTCCTGCCTCTTATAAGACACCCGCCATGTAACTCTTATAGTCAATATGTGTTGGAAACAAACACAAATAGCATAAACAAGACATGAGCCTCCTACAAACAACTGGAGGTAAAGACGAACCGAACATCGTTATTATGCAGAAATCGTAACGGACAATTAAGCCACAAAAAGGCAATTTGACTCGTGAAGTCGGTAAACAAGATTAACGTATGGAGTGGGAGTAGTATATGTTAGAACATTTTATGCACCATAAAAACCTAAAACGTTAAGGCGCAAGATGGCGACCAAAAGGGAATCCCCCAAAATAGCGGGAAAACCCTAAAACTAAAAATAGAACACCCCGTCCACCGATTCAGGTCGACGTCATATATATGGTGTGTTATATAATCCGATTAAAGGTATGCAGCGCATTTCGTCATATTAATCGACCAACGATAGTTCGAGATTAAATTGTCAAAAAAGGATTAACTTCGGAAAATTATACTCTCGGGGATTAAGTTGTAAAAAAAGGATTAATATTAAACGACATATACAATCCTGCACACAAATCCGTTTAAGGACAGATCGTTTGCTTATCCGGATCATGACGATGCATACGTGTGCAGCGCATTGTGTCATATTTCGACCAATGAATGGTCTGTCGGTGTGTATGTTCGATGAGAGTAGGGGAGATAACTCAATGTGTATGTTCAAAGGGAAGTAATTATACGTTCCGTATTCAAAGGGAAGTAACTCTGAGCATAACACAACGACACGATTTCGTTCGTATCATTTACGTATAATACATTCTATAATAAAGACACGGCAATACTTGACAATATACAATAGTCGTAGTCGTTTAATTGATGACTCGTTTACGGCGAAAGAAAGATTGCAGTAAATAAGTGGAATAAACGGCCACAGTCGAAAAAGGATGACGAGACCTGGCAAGATAAACAGATAACCGAAAAATTTAAGGGCAAGTCTGCGCCCCATTGGTAACAATGGAAACTATAAAATTCCTCTTGTTGCGACCGCCAAGAGAGAACAGGGTCACGCTTTCCCCATACGACGGCTCATATCCCAGCGCTCCCTGGTGCAACTATTTTCAGGGAAGGGCAGCAGCTTAGCGATTTATAAGCAGCAAATATTAAATACATGAAATATAGCTGGTAAGTTCAAACTGGTATCAGTTCAGAACCGGCCACTCATGGTGACATGAGATGGTCTTGACCAAACTTCCAGCGGTAACGTAGGAAAGTAAGCAGTGATATGATCCGACGTAGAATACCGGAAAGGATCGGGACCCTTTATCTTGCCAGTTCCCGCCAACCTAGACCCATTCGTCGCAACTTCGGCTGATTCCGGTACCTTCATCATACCTCGTCCGTATTACGATAGCTCCCATTGGAACTACTTTCGGAAATCTTCAATGAAGGAGGTATTAAAATAATTTCACTTTCGAATATTCGTCCAATAATAATATATTTTCATTCATCGCAATGTCGGCTGATTCCGTACCTTCATCAAAGACCAATATTTTTCAAAGCAAACTCATTTATTGTGGCCATTTTAGAACTTATTCGCGGTGCGCAATGTTTGACTGAAGTGATACGGTCTTCCGGCGAAAAAATGTGACGCGTAGACGCATATCAAATACCGTATTACAGCCGAGGTATTGAGGGGGAGAAGCGGACTCACCCGAGGTTTGCCGATTGAACCTAGACTATGACATAACATTTTATTATCTTATTATTAGTACAATAATTGTGAGCAAAAATAAATTGAATTCAGAACACACGCTTATTAAATACAATGTTTGTCCTTGCCAGAATATTCAACACTGTTCCCCGCTGAGTGCACAAAAATTAAATAAAATTGTTAATGGCCACACCGACCGAACTTAACTTATAATAGAACATTGAATAAACATAATATGTCTTCATCATCATGAGGTCCACATTAAATACGAACGTCCGTGATACACAGTAGGTATACAAGTTGTACATGCGGGTAACATCAGTTCACAAATGTTAGTAGTCCACTTATCCAATGTCATATAAATGTTCCAATACTGGCAATATCTTAAGAGTGGTGTGTGTTCCTGAAAAATGTTAAAAAGAAAACAGCAGCAAAATATATTCTTACAATCCAACAACTTAAATTTACAAAGTTGCTTAAGGGGGTTTGTTGGGGAGGAGGGCGGGATTTTTCTGGGGTATTCTATCGACATGAACAGCACATATAGTAAATTTTAAAAGGAAGTGGAATGACGACACAGCACTTAATATTTTACTGAATGACAGACGGAACGAAATAAATGCAGAATAGTATAATTATGTATTAAATAAAAAGTCCCATCAATTAAATTGCTTTATCGATATAGGCGATAAACCCTATTAATTGATGACTCGTTTACGGCGAAAGAAAGATTGTAGTAAATAATAATTTGTTCGTGTTTTCGTGTCAATATTCATACAATCTTATGTTAACATCAAATTGCATGTGTCGACCCTATATAGATACTAATAAGCGCTCGTGGCACGGACTTACCACCCCTCTTTTTTCTAACTTTCTGTTTACAAATTTATTTTCAATAAAATTTCTTTATTTCTTTATTATTTCATCTCTTTTTCCTTATTTTAACTTGTTTGTGTCAATATTCAAACAATCTTATGTTAACATCAAATTGAATGTGTCGACCCTATATAGATACTAATAAGCGCTCGTGGCACGGACTCACCACCCCCCTTTTTTCTAACTTTCTGTTTACAAATTTATTTTCAATAAAATTTCTTTATTTCTATATTATTTCATCTCTTTTTCCTTATTTTAACTTGTTCGTGTCAATATTCATACAATCTTATGTTAACATCAAATTGCATGTGTCGACCCTATATAGATACTAATAAGCGCTCGTGGCACGGACTTACCACCCCCCTTTATGGTCTTTTTATTAATTTTTTTTTCTTGGCAGACCATATATCTATATACAAGTTAAAATAAGGAAAAAGAGATGAAATAATAAAGAAATAAAGAAATTTTATTGAAAATAAATTTGTAAACAGAGTTAGAAAAAAAAGGGGTGGTAAGTTCGTGCCACGAGCGCTTATTAGTATCTATATAGGGTCGGCACATGCAATTTGATATTAACATAAGATTGTATGAATATTGACACGAACAAGTTAAAATAAGGAAAAAAGAGATGAAATAATAAAGAAATATAAAGAAATTTTTATTGAAAATAAATTTGTAAACAGAAAGTTAGAAAAAGGGGGTGGTCCGTGCCACGAGCGCCTGTGGTAACACCAGTGACATATGCCATGTAATATAAACGCACTAACACAACCATTACTTTTAGAACGTGTATTACGAACAATTGAGACTCATATTGATGTATAAGATCACATAGATGCATTCCAATCTGAACAATGTTAATTCCAGCTGGACGGGAAACGGTTCACACTGCAGTTACGTATATACATTCAATCACATATACAGATACCCCTTAGCCTTTTCCCGTACACAATTTCTCAATTGAACTTCATTACTTCCTGTACGGCTGTTTTTGTCTCCAAGCACTATCAGCTTTCAGACAGCTTATATATCATATGCCTGCTAATTCTCTACGCTTTAAACCAAAAGCCTCAGTATATGTACATAATTTAATCACAATAATTCCCATGTAAACATATCCACGCTTGCAACAGTACATAGAGCCATCAAGATGTTTGGTGGAATATAGTAATACAAACATAATTATCAAATTTAGTGTGCACGGCGCGTTTCTGGAACAACTTGATCTTCATCAGGTACATATACGCTTATAAAAATGAGAAAGGCAAATAAGCGGACAGAAAACAAAAAGGCCTAAACACGATAGCGAAAATCGATCTATGGTCACCTATGTCTGACGGGGTGGAACCTTAGTTTTCGGTGAATAATAATTCTATAAATTAGTGTCGGAATGCAAAACCAAAGAGGAAAAACTCACATTGCGGGTTAATCTTGGATTTCCGACGCGCGCACATTTTTGGTAAACCTGGCATATTTGCCTCTGTTTGAATAAATAATCTTGATTATCAATAATATTTTAACGGAACTAATAAATATAAAGTTTAACTTGAAAAGTCGAAAAACACAGTGGTTAAAACAAATATTCTAAAACTGGCCATGGAGACTAAGAATGTTCACCTAAATGTAAAGGATATTGTTGAACACACAAAGTCTTTATTGTTGTGCACTATTGATCATTTTTTCGATTTTGTTATTGATTTCATCATTTTTTGGATTTTGTTATTGATTTCAGTGACGTTGCATTCACCCCTAAGTATATAATAGTTTGGTTTTTTTGGTTTTTAGCTTAATCTTATGAAATTTTCGGAAGTTCTTGAGCAACCAATTGCAACCTTGACCTTAGATCTTAAAATGGCCGGCGTGGAATCGGACGAACATTTTTTCGAGGGAACGGAGAAACTGCTTGAAGTTTGGTTTGAATCAACTGATGGGAATTGTGACTTTGATTTGAGGAAAATAGAGAGGCAATTATTCTTACATACACTTTTTGATGTGATGACATTAAACTAATAAGTTTGTATGCCATGGAACATGTTAGAACTTAGTCTTAAGATTGTCACAAGTTATACTCGTGTGTCCTCTTTTTCGTGGACCTAAGCATTATCGTGGAAATAACAATAAAATCAACAAATAAAATTAAATATGGAATTGCTTACCTTTAACACTGATATCTCATCCTTTATCCACATATCCTCAGAAAAATGCATGCTCATTTTAATAAAATAATAAACGATAATAGCAGAGTTGCAGATAAAAACAAATTTCTGTCAGACATCGGGTCCTGCCAGACCTATTTTTTTTTTTTAGAAATTCGTAATAGTTCACTTTCAATACAGTATGATTAAAGGGACATCTTAAAGCCTTGACACAGTTAACGACTACTACGATCAGAATCGGATTCAGGATGTTGCCAAGGGGGGGGGGGGGAGTTTAGTGACTGAGACCACATTCAATTTAGATAACTTTGCAACATCAAATAAACAATACTTCATATTATTAAGATTTTATTATTCCTCTAATGAGTATTTTGATATGAAGTACTGAAGTAGTCATTTGTTTGTTCATTTTGTCCTTCCATTTTTGATTAAAGGACCGCCTGGTTGCCTCTCCTTCTCATGTGCCGACTTTTTGGCTTTTTTATTCTCTGAAGATATATCGATAGCTAGTGGGTGTTTTTTTCCAGGTTTAGACCCCTCTGTCAGCTTAATTGGCCATGCAGCCATAACGGAAATGATCAAATTACAATTTACAATGATTATTGATAGGATACGAAATAAAATCTGGTATGGGAACTGGTTCCCGAAATTTAGCATAAACAGAAAGGAATAGAAATTTTTACCGATTTGTTTACGACATTTGACTTTATTAACGATAGTCAAAAATCCTTCGTCTTAGGGGTCTAAGAGGTAACCAGGACCGACAGAAATTTAATTTTTGACAGTCCCAAGCAGTAAAAATGTTTGCCGATCATTAGGTCTGACACAATGATGTCATTTGCCGGACCTTCTAAAATTCTGCCCCCTAGGTCCGACGATTAGCTGCATGTCTGTAATAGTGAAGCTGTATAAACAAAATTAGGGGACCGGAAGGGTCCACTTTTCGTGGGTATGTTTCAAACAATTCTTTAAGGACAAGGAAATCACAAAAACTGTTCCAACTGGATCAATGCAATCTGTTTTATGACTATATTAATGATTAATTTTCATTTGAAGCTTAAACTTCAATACAAAAAATAATAAATTTCAAACAAACATTCCCCAGCAGGCCAAGGACATCACAAGAAATGTTTTCCAGCTTTGTATTTTTATGGTGATAATTTTGTAAAACCTTTTATGTTTAAACTTCATTATAAATTTTGGGAAATTGTTCATAAATATACACAAAAATTAATAATTTCATATTTTTATTACATTAGTGCAACTCATTATTGTTCGAAATCATCAAGAGTAATCATTGGTCAAACTCATTTAGAAAAATAAAACATGAGTATTTTACTTAAAATGTAACCATCATTTAATTTTTCTCCATTTTCAATTCACAGTGCTAAGATTACAACAATCAATCAAATATCAACAATTATTACAATAGCATTGGCCTCAAAGTTGTATGATGTCATACAGTGATTAAAAATATGCGTTGAGAGATGTAAACATTGGAATTCTTACTGCGCAGAAACTTGATTTCTTGATGATTAAACATAGGCAATATTTGGTAATAGTAAAATTTGCTAAGAAATCATAGTGATGCAATTATTAGTAAATTTACCTGTTTTGACTGCATATTGTACAGCAAATGTAAATAAACACCAGCGACGTTCCACTTCCTAGTTCCAGCTAAAACTCACGTAAATGTGATGTCACAAATGAAATCTCGAGACTTCTGGAAAATCCACGAAAAGAACACCTCCATGAAAACTGGACCTTGCACGATACAAGGTGCCCACATGCCATGACATGGTCAGGGAGCCGGTACACACGAAAAGCCCCAAACCCTATATATATATATATATATACACTATTATACCGAAAAAGCTACCAGCGAAATTTCATCTAGCTCATTTCAAAATCTTGAGTACATGTTAATACAGGATAGAAAGTGTGAAAAATGCACACAAATCACGTTTTTACTTTTAGAAATAGAGGCTTAAGAGTCATTATTAAGTGTGTTTTTTAATAATTTTTCATGCAATTCCATCAAATTATATATCAAAATGAAGGTTTTTAAAAGACAATTTCAATGAAATATGATGTGATGTCCTATCTTCTATAGACCAATTTCACGTTTATGCCGCCATTATGGTTCAAAGGTCAATCGGAGTAAACAAGACGTCATTGCATTTGTAAACACGGTGAAGCAGTTTATTTATCGTGGCAGTTATGCACATATGGTCACGTAAGGAAGTTTTCATGCATTTGTTGGTTAGGAAAATAATTTATGACTACATGTATCTCGTAGATCTTGAAAATAATGAAAGATCATGTGAATATTCAGCTATAGTACTGTTTACAAAACATCCTAGACCTGCAAGAATAAATAAAATATATCATCCTAACGGGTACTTATCGATTAACTTGAAGAAAATTCATCTAAATCTTGAAGAAAATTCATCTAAATCTCGTATATTTTGTTTTCTGACTATCCTATAAAGGTGGGGGGGATCTTATTTAAAGGGAAATCAAACAAAGTATTTTTCTCCTAAACAACGAGTGGCAAGCATGTATTCGTACCAAAAACCAGCTTTCAGTGTTCTCCATTGCTGGTTATAGCCGGCTTCGCAGATCAGCTATAATTCTCTTCCGACCGGCATTCATTTTTCAAAGCTGGTCGGAAAATTAACATTGTTTTCCCAACTTGCCTATTGATCCCAATTAAAATTCTGTGTTGCATTTCATGTGGCTCTTATGTTACAATCGTCAGAATGTCTTTAAACGTATATTGAATCAGGGGACGTTGACAATTTTAATGACGAAATAAGTACGAGCATACCTTTTAATGCCAATGAGAATAATCCACATGCAAATGGTTTTGAATTATTTGACTTTGTAAAACAACAGAAATATTTATCTGTGAAAAGATTTTAGCAACTTCCGGTAAAAAATGACTTCCAAACTATACACTAATGGTGACACACTTTTACATGCAAGTGCTGTATAAACATTTCTCTTTTAAATTATAACACCCTTCGATTAGCATATTTGATCATCTTTCTTTAAACAATTATGTACAAGTTAACTACATTTGCCCCTGGCTCAGGATTAATTTTGTGACACAATGATTACGAGTGGTTTCAATCCGAGACGAGGGTAATGAAAGATCGAACATGTTGAAGTAATTTTACAAGTACAACCTGTCATAATGAGAAAAAATCCAAAACTTTTTGTTCTTTTTTTTAATTGTGAAAAACAAAAAATTGAAAATAAAATGGAGATTAGATATTTGTAAAACATAAAAAAAAAACAAATTAAATTTTTACATGTGTCGACGGAAATTGCTAATATACATGCTCATAAAGTAATTTCAGATGCATTTTTTTAATTTTCAAATTCCATGAAATAACACTGATCTATAATGAAATTCAAAAACTGATTTCGTTGCGATTCTAAGTTGATATATGCAAAAAAAAATTTGAGAAAATGAACATGTTAATATCCACGTTCCACTTCTGATTGCATAATTATACGGCTCGTTTGTCTAATGTATTGAATGTGAAAGGGGATTCAGTTGTATGTCCAGAGTGAAGACAACATTGAGGAACAAACAGGCTGACTAACATCATATTACAAGGATTAATGATGGTTTCAATACATGGACTCAGAATTTGATTTCAGGACAGCCATGAACATTTGGGGCAAACTTAAAAAGAGACATATTTTGGTTGAAAAAGCAAAGGAATCAACAGAAAAATCAAAACTATTGAAAAAAATTGTGATGAAATCTCTTTTGCTAAGGAAAATTACAAGAGAAAGAAGAATTAAGAGAGACATGTTGAAAATAAAATAAAATTGCTGTAGCAAGTAGTAGCATAAAATTGGTAATATAAAGTATTCTTTGTATTATTTTTGTCGCGATTACGTGTACTTAAGCACAACGGCGAAAAAATGAAAACACACTATAAAAGTCAGCAACAAAAAACAACCACCTATCACTGAGCAAAAATGGAGAACACTGGCTTTGTAATGTTAATGCTTTAAAGTTGGCATTATGTTAGACTTCTACATGATTTTATAGTTTATCATTTTATATCGCCATTAAACATGCAATTTGTAAATTATCATATTATGAATGTAGAATAAAATTATATAGTTGGATAGAATTTCGAAGAGGTTAAAAATGAAGTGGTAGTCGAAAATCAGCGTATCGCCATGAAATAATCCAAACAGTAAGGCCGCTTACCACCGGATTTTACTCTGATTGGACTTTGGACTAAGGCCGCTTACAACAAAGAATAGGTTAATGTGAAATTGGTCTATTATAACCATACTGCCTTTAGGTGAGGGTGTTTTGGTAAATTACCACACAAAGAAAAAAAATATCGCCCGAGACGAGGTCGAGGGTAATACACTGTCTGACTATCGGTAAAACTTGGTGGAAACAGGTGAAATTTTCTGGAGTTCGGCAAACTTCGGTCTCAGCAGGTGGTATTATCATTGCTATGCATACAATACCACCTGTTGCTAAGGAAAGCAGAGTTTACTAAAATTATTGAAAAATATCTCATGATTCTAGACCAATGAATTTAATGCATTAGCCAAGAAATTTGCATAAAGTATAATAAATTTTTTTTAGTTATAGCTTTTCTAAATAATGTGTGAATAAATTCTACCGATTTTCATGATCAAACATTTAACAATTGTGTTGTCCAGGTGTTTTCATTAAGAACCAGCTGCCGGACAAAATGTATGCCTCAGCAAGAATTTATGATGTTTCAAATTGCCTTTGGAATTTTTTTTCTTTTCATACATAATTTTTATTTCACCGAAATCCACGCTATACAGGTGAATTGAAATTATGCTAGATCGCTATATTTAACTTCCTGGTTTATTTATAACGCCTCTTTGCGTTTTCAATTCATTGGTCAACGATTTTGTGTCATTGAAGTGTTTAAAACTGTCCGATTTTCCCTTCCTCGGATGCAATTTTATTACATCGCCCTATCATGCCATGGTGCACTGGCTGATGTACAATGAAACGAACAATAGCAGACATTTTCGGGCCGGGTTAGATATTTGTTTAGATGTCATTAAATGCAGTATCGTGTCTGAGCTGCCGTGGATGGATGTACACTTCGCCTATGTTGATGAATAAATTATATAAACCCTTTAAACAGACATTTGTTTTCATACTTTTTCATAAACAAACAAAAATTGTAAACTGAAAAATATGTCTTGTTTCCAATCTTTCACCTCTTGTACAGGAGGTTAAGCTTAATACAACTCTTGTCATTTATTTCTTGAGAGCTTACATATATTTCACCTCAGTAAAACGGTCATCGTTCATGATGACTTGTTCAAAACATTTTTGATATCTTGTTCTAAATAATCCTGAAACATGATAACAGTATATGTGACAGTTATCGGTAATACATGTATATAAAAAGCGCTCTTGTATAATGATGATTTTTTTTTTCATATGAAAATGAGAGAAAAACATAATTTTCATGACACAATTTTGACTCTGGATTGAAACCCAGAAATGCATCAAAATGTAGGATTTTGTGTAACTTTCAACAATTTTATGGAGGGGCAAACTGATATTTTTATTAGCTAATCTACCAAGCCAAGGATAGTAACATGATCTGGCATGTTGAAAATTCAGGTCTCGGCATTAACGTTTGTCCGATTGCAGAGATCACTGGGCCGGGCCAAAGCACCATAGTCGCGCTAAAATTTGATATGGCCCATTAAAAAATGATGTGTGGGGCACATTACCGTCACGTATGGCCCATACAATTGTACATCGTGCGCCGGTTACCGGGATCTGCATACTTATTTTGTTTCGACTGGTTCTTAATTTTTGTTTCATCCCGCGAACGTAATCAGGCGAAAAAGAAACCCAGTCGTATAATCATCTGATAGTCTCAGTGTTTTTCATGCTCTGGTCTCGATTATAACAAAAACTGTCGAATGACAACAAAATGCCTCCCAAAAATGGAAGATCTGAAAAAAATCAACCGAGAATATAATTTTTCACGACGTCAGAGAAGGAAAATCCTTGGTCAGAAGATGAAACGGACACAGGTACAACCACAGAGGCGAATGAGCCTATTGAGGTCGATGATGACGTATCACACAAAGCCAGCGAAAACAAGGAACAAGGAAAGTTTCAGTCCTGTTGAGCCGGTTTATACACGTGGTTAACATACGACAAAGATAAAAACAAAATGTACTGCAGTAAATGCATTAGCATTGGAGCAAACAATACTATGACAGCCTTTAGAATTGCTTAAATTGCTAAAAATCGTTTTCGGGCAGGGGGGCCCCCATACCCCGGCCTAATGGCCCATTACTTTTGATGATGATGGGCCAAAGGAGACCCATCATCTTCAAAAGCTAGGGTGATCTCTGCGATTGTCCGGTACCAGTGAAAACTGACGTCGGACAACAGGACAAGTAGATCTTGTATTACGGTTGTCCGACGGGACAAGTGAAAAAAGCAGATTCCCAAACGTGCCGGTACGACGGACAAATCTATTTCCACTGGTATAAACTACTGGGTTTGTTGTATAGAAGAGCCCTGTTTGATCTCCAATTTGTCCATAATTTATTTTGATTAAAACTAAAGTGAAACGCCAGATCAAAACTCTTTTATTGTATCATTTATCGTTCCTCCATATGAAGTTCAAGGACATTGACAAAATTAAAGTCGCAATCTCAGAAACGCTTTAATGAACGGAAATATCAATATTTGAAATATAAAAACAAGAATCACTCCGGAGCGGACACGTAAAAATTATCGGATATCAATTTGATGCCAAATTTAAACTTGTCTTTTGTGCAAAATACGATAGAGGACTTGATTTAGGCTTTTGGGAAATATTGAAACCTTTAAAATGGACAAATATTACAAGTTTTTTCCTGATATGGTTGAAAAGATCCACTAAAATTTTATTTCTCTGTGAATTTAAATAAAATACTTTATTTATATCACAGGCACTTGTTTCTGGTAATTTTTTTTTACCTAGATACTGGTATATATAGCATAGGTATATATTTTTTTACCAGAAACAAGGATTTATATAACACATATATGAGTTATTACAATTTGTGTGGTATTGGATCACAACAAAGTAATATTTCAAAAGGAAAAAAAGGGGGGGGGGGTACATATAGAAATCACTGGTATGCAAGACTCCAATCAAGGTAGACAGAAATAAAAATGTGACATTGAATATATGTCCTTAAGGTAGATCTTTATGAATAAAAAAAAACACAGAACAAATCAGTTCAGGCAGCTTTAGCTATTTACTAAATTTGGGCAGGGTAACGTCAGAGGGGTCGCAAAACAATGTTTCGATTAATTGCAATTGACTTTTCCCAGAAGTCTCCCCACTTCTCCTTGTGAGTTCTCTGAAATAGAAGTCACTTCTCCCTCTAATTTGTAAGTAGTGGGAGCCCTGGATAATTATTCTCTTGTTTTTGTAATTATACCCCCGCTCCCCAAAGGGGGAGGGGGTATACTGTTTTACCTCTGTCCTTCCGTCCGTTCAAGATATTTTCCGTCGCATTTTTCTCAGTAACTGTTGATGGCAGAAATCTGATATTTGGTCACAAGCTTCATATAGGTAGCCCATATCGTGGCAAGCGTTTTTGGACCCATCAGATTCCTACTTCCTGTTTGCCAACTTTGTTGATTTTTATACACATGTATTGAACATATATGCTCATTTTGCGTCGCATTTTTCTCAGCAACTATTGATGGCAGAAATCTGATATTTGGTCACAAGCTTCATATAGGTAGCCCATATCGTGGGAAGCGTTTTTGGACCCATCAGATTCCTACTTCCTGTTTGCCGATTTTGTTGATTTTTATACACATTTAACATACATTTGTATATGCACATTTTTCGTTGCATTTTTCTAAGCAACTATTGATGACAGGAATCTGATATTAGGTCACAAGCTTCATATAGGTATGCCATATTGTGGGAAGCGTTTTTGGACCTGTCAGATTCCTACTTCCTGTTTGCCGACTTTGTTGGTTTTTATACACATTGAACATATATGCACATTTTTCGTCATATTTTTCTCAGCAACTATTGATGGCAGAAATCTGATATTTGGTCACAAGCTTCATATAGGTACCCCATATCGTGGGAAGCCGTTTTGGACCCATCAGATTCCTACTTCCTGTTTGCCGACTTTGTTGATTTTTATACACATTGAACATACATTTTGTATATGCCCATTTTTAGTCACATTTTTCTCAGCAACTATTGATGGCAGAAATATGATATTTGGTAACAAGCTTCATATATGTACCCGATATAGTGGGAAGTGTTTTTTGACCCGTCAGATTCCTATTTCCTGTTTGCCGAAGAGCGGGGGTATCATAAGTGAGCATTAGCTCACAGTTCATCTTGTTTTTATTAATTTTTTCGGACAACTAAAAGATTGAGTTGGACAAGTACTTTCTTAGTTAGTTGTCCGAAGGGACAAGTTGAAAAATATGTTAATGTAGAGGCCTGAAATTCATGCTATAATATTATCTTTCTTATTGCACAGGTCTGAATGGGAACAACTACTGAGGATAGTAAAATGTGAGATCATCTCCAAGTGTTCCAATGATGATATGGATGCTTTTGTCTTAAGGTACATCTAAAAACAGGTTTTACACTTTAAATGCAGTGTCACATATTAAGATTCTATTTACATGGATGACCGTGAAAGGTATGATCACAAAAGATCATCACAATTGGTATCGTCTTGGAGAGAATTGTTTTCAAACTAAATTGGTTGATTCAGAATCTCATCTCACACCTGATTAGTTATTGCAGGGGGTTAGGGTTATGGAGTGCTGGAGAAAACCACCGACCTGTCGCAAGTCACTGACAAACTTTATCACATAATGTTGTATCGAGTACACCTCGCCTGTCAGAGCTGAATTTGAACTCACAACTTTAGTGGTGATGGGCACTAATTGCATAGGTAGTTGTAAATCCAACTACCATACGATCACAACCATGATGGCCCTGATTAGTTATTGCACTATTCATGTACACATTTAATGTATTTTACATGTTCCTGTCATCTGACAGGCCATCCATGCAATAATGTTGGTTTGTTGTTTCCCAACCAATCCACCAAAATCTATGATTTTAGACTTCAGAAGTTACTAACCCGACCTAAATAAAGTAGTAAATTTTAAGTTCAATTGCATTAAAAAATCTCTGAATCTTTTATCAGTGTTTTGGAGGAAATTGATTTTTTGTTGTATATTTTTTTTGCTTAGTTCAAATTTTAAATGTATTCTATCATATTCTGTCTTCCACAATCTTACAACTAGCTATTTTCATTCAGCAGTTTAAAAGCTTTGATTTGTATTTTTATTAAAAAAAAAAAAAGGAAAAATGTATATTTCAGTCAATTTAAAATGATAAATATCTTTTGATATGTACATGTATGTTCTTTTTACAGTGAGAGCAGTATGTTTTTGACCAAGAAACGCTTCATTTTAAAGACATGTGGTAGAACCACTCTTCTCTTGGCCATGGAACCCCTCATTAGACTGGTGAGAAGTAAATGTGGAGAACACAAAGTTGTGGTAAGTTAATAATACAGTTAGATGTATGGAATAAATCAATTTAGGCAAATAAATTTCATGATTTTGGAGGACACAATGTCAGATTTTGTGTAAAGACTTAAATTCTAAGCAATATTAATAACACAGACAGTATTTTTCCAGTATTTACAATTGACATCAGGCGTTGATATTCAAGAGTATTGTTCGATTTTATTTCTAATGAAAGTTTACTTGTTAGCAGTACTTAAAATTATTGGTTAGGCTTATGGTGTTTAATGCCACTTTCTACAATATTTCAATTATATCATGGCAGTCAGTTTTATTGGTGGAGGAAACACGAGTACCTGGAAAAAACCACTGACCTGCTGCAAATCACTGACAAACTTGATCACAGAATGTTATATCGAGTAAACCTTGCATGTTCAGGATTCGAACTCACAACGTTAGTGGTGATTGGCACTGATTGCGTAGGTAGTTGAAATTAAGAAAATTGTTAGGTTGCCCTAATTCAATAAAACTAAAGTGTTTTTGCTGAGGTAATCATGAAGAATTGGTCATATTTTATTCAAAATCTAGTAGCCAGTAGCAAATGCTATGTGCCTGACATGGCCTGGTGACTGCCAACTTATAGTGTTTTAGAGACTGGTCATTGTCTAATGGTGGGAGGGCCTGGGAGAAAGAAGTCGAAAAATGTATACTTTTTTTAGCTCACTTTGCCAAAGGTAATGTGAGCTTTTGCCATCACTAGGCGTCCGTCGTCCGTTAACTTTTCACATTTTAATCTTCTCCTCTGAAACTCCTCAGCCAAATGAACTGACACTTGATAGGAAGCATCTATAGAAGATCCTCTCTACAGATTGCACATTTGGTCCTGATCCATTAACAAATATGGCCGCCACAGGCAATTCTTGTTTCTGATTTGCCGATTTAAAAAAATCTTCTCCTCTGAAACCGCTTGGCCAAATGGTTAACAAACATGGCCGCCACAGGCAATTCCTGTTTCTGATTGGTTGATTTCTAGAAAAAATCTTCTCCTCTGTTAAAAGAAAGATAACTCTTGCTATCATCTCCCTTAGAAATTACCTAATGCTGATATAGTGTAACATGTTTATTCTATACATTACAAGTAGGTATTCACATTTTAATATTCTTTTTAGTCCACCTTGCCAAAGGCAATGTGAGCTTTTGCCATCACTTGGCATCCATCGTCTGTTAACTTTTCACATTTTAATCTTCTCCTCTAAAACCACTTGGCCAAATGAACTTTAACTTGGTAGGAAGCATCTATGGAAGGTCCTCTATAAAGATTGCACATTTGGTCCTGATCCGTTAACAAACATGGCCACCACAGGCAATTCTTGTTTTTGATTGGTCGATTTTTAAAAAATCTTCTCCTCTGAAACCGCTTGGCCAAATGAACAGAAAGTTGGTAGGAAGCATTTATGGAAGGTTCTCTATAAAGATTGCACATTTTGTCCCGATCCGTTAACAAACATGGCCGCCACAGACAATTCTTGTTTCTGATTGGTCAATTTTTTTAAATTCTTCTCTGAAACCGCTTGGCCAAATGAACCGAAACTTGGTAGGAACCATCTATGGAAGGTCCTCTATAGATATTGCTCATATCGTCCCGATTCGTTAACAAACGTGGCCACCACAGGCAATTCTTGTTTCTGATTGGTCGATTTGAAAAAATCATCTCCTCTGAAACCGCTTGGCCAAATGAACTGAAACATGGTAGGAAGCATCTATGGAAGGTCGTATATAAAAATTGCACATATCGTCCTGTTTCGTTAACAAACATGGCCACCACAGGCAATTCTTGTTTCTGATTGGTCGATTTCTAAAAATCTTCTCCTCTGTAACCGCATGGCCAAATGAAACGAAGCATGGTAGGAAGCATCTATGAAAGGTTCTCTATACAGATTGCTAATTTTGTCTCGATCCGTTAACAAACATGGCTGCCACCGTCAATTCTTGTTTCTGATTGGTCGAGGTCTTAAAAATCTTCTCCTCTGAAACCGCTTGGCCAAATGAACCAAAACTTGGTAGGAAGCGTCTATGGAAAGGTCCTCTATAAAGATGCTCATTTCGTCCCGATCTGTTAACAAACATGGCCACCACAGGCAATTTTTTTGGGGGTTAATTTTAAAAAATCTTCTCTGAAACCGAGTAGCCATATGAACCAAAATTTGGTAGGAAGCACCTATGGAAGGTTCGATATAAAGTTTTCTCAAAGCAGAATGAAAGGTGAGCGACATCTCAGTTATAAGATCCTCCCCCTAGCAAAAATGATTTTGTTCTTTCAGATATTGTGGTTTTCTTTTCAAACTCTACCCTGCCTATCTCCTCTCCTTGACTCAGCAGCAAAATTTGAAATCTACTGAAGTGGTCTTAATCGTGCAAGGAATGATACACTCGCCAAACATGACACAAACTAGTGCTATGATCCACAGTCAGGCTTTCCCTAAAAGCTGACACCCCCTCCCCTGGGCAGCTGTCGGTTGACCGGTCATCAGACCCGGGCATTGCATGCCTTCTTCTCTACTAGATAAATTTTATTTCTAGGATGTGTTTTACTCCAGGAAGAAATTCTCAAAACCAGAACAACAACATCAAATCCACAGAACATTTGAAGATGAGGTAACCAAGCAACCACATAATCATAATTCAGGGAAACGAATTAATATATGTTTTCTTAAGCTTGTTTTCGAATCCCTTTAATTATGTGTATTATATCATATTGAAATTTATCTTATTGTTCAACGTTATATATTTAAGAAATGAATAATGGAAGCCAGAATGTGTTTTGAATTTTAACATGGATTGGCGAATATTAGTATTTTATCCTGAGCCAGAGGCGAGGGATAAAATTTACTAATATCCGCCAACCCATGTTAAAACTCAAAACACATTCTGGCTTCCATGATTTATTTTGATTCTGATGTCTAAGAGTACAAATACGGTAGTATACTTTGATTGAAAGACGGTAATTTATATTTACGTTTGCGGAAAATGTCGCACACAATTTATGCTGCCAAATTTGAGCAGACGATAATTCATCAACATGTACATTTACGACGGAAAAGTCAGTCACGTTCACCAGCGCATGTGTGAATGAGATTATGCCATCGATAAATCGCTCGTTTGTCTACAAAGTGAAAGAAGGACGTCATGTTAGAGTAATAAATAAAATATGTTTAAACTAACCACATAATATAATATATTAAAAAAATGTTAACAATTTGTATTATTAAAGTAGTCAAACCTGTGACCTTCCAAGGGAATAATGAAATATGGTAGCATAAGACAGGTGGTCGCTTAATACAGGTTTAATTGATATGAATTGCACTGTGAAGGGAAATAAGAATAAGTTGACATAATACAAGTTATTGCTTAACAGAGGTGGTCACTAAAGCAGGTTTTACTGTAACTTAATAGAGGTGGTCACTAAAGCAGGTTTGACTGTAACTTAATAGAGGTGGTCACTAAAGCAGGTTTGACTGTAACTTAATAGAGGTGGTCACTAAAGCAGGTTTTACTGTAACTTAATAGAGGTGGTCACTAAAGCAGGTTTGACTGTAACTTAATAGAGGTGGTCACTAAAGCAGGTTTTACTGTAACTTAATAGAGGTGGTCACTAAAGCAGGTTTTACTGTAACTTAATAGAGGTGGTCACTAAAGTAGGTTTTACTGTAACTTAATAGAGGTGGTCACTAAAGTAGGTTTTACTGTATTACAAATCAGTTGATCTGTCATGTTAAGAGTAAGTATATTAACCTACAGTACTAACAAGGTATTTCTGTTCAAAATCACTGCCTGGTGATTTTTCATAGTGGTGCTACAGTGTACCGCTGTGAATGTGGGTGAAACAGCACAAAATTAAATCCTGTATATTGTATAGAAATTTTATACTGATAGAGTTGTTCATGTGAGTGTCATATCTAAATAACACCAGCAATCACAGTGTTAGCAGTGTTCCACTGTGGTTTGGTTGGTTTGAGGTGTTTAATGCCATTTTCAACAATATTTCAGTTATATCATGGTGGTCAGTTCTATTGATGGAGGAAACTGGAGAAAACCACCGACCTGTTCTGTTGCAAGCTAAGTCACTGACAAACTTTATCACATAATGTTGTATCGAATACACCTCACCATGAATGGGGTACCGTATGAACTCACAACTTTAGTGGTGATTTGCACTGATTGCAGCGTAGTTGTAAATCCAACTACCATACATTCATGACAGCCCCTTGTTCCACTGTGATTCTCCAAGTGAGCAACGTATCGGCTGTATTCAAAAGAAGAACAAGATCAAAAACAGTAAATTATACAGGCAAGAAAAAAAGTGGTGATGGACACCTGGAAGGAGAGGAATGTCAGCTATATTCGTGATGAAAACAAATTTACAAACAATATATTCATGTAGGTAATATTGAGGTGTCGGAATATTTTGCTGTGCAATAAGCCACCAACGACCACCGCTAACAAATTATTGCTCATGGGTAGTTACTGCAAGTTTTTGTTTAAGTGCAAGGAGCATGGCATTATAAAAAAAATGTAAAAAAGCATTATGTTCTCATTTACGTTCTGTCTGTCTGTGTACCAGTATTTAATAAATCAGTTGAAGTTTAAAGATATACTGTTGTGTAAAATGAAGACAATATTTTATGTTTTGTCTTTTCAGGTACATCATCTTGATCAGCTGTTTAACAGTAAGTTGGATTGATCTACAGAAGCAATGAATCTTTTTGTCTTCTATTGATTTTCTTCACCATGTTCGTCTTTTACTGACATTTAGATGGTAGAATTTCTCAATAAGAATCATCCCTTCTTGGGTGCAATTTGATTTTTTTGTTGAGGGATTTCAATTTGTTAAAGTTGTGGATTTAAGAATGTTTCATAATTGACATTTACATTTCATTTTAAGGTAGTGGCTGTGATCGTATGGTAGTCGGATTTACAACTACCTATGCAATCAGTGACTATCACCACTGATGTTTTGAGTTTGAATCCCACTCAGGGTGGGGCCCGGGTGGCTCAATGACTAAGGTAGTTGGATTACCTAACAACTCATACAAGCCTATCACCAATACGATGTGGGTTCACGCCCGGCTTATTACAAAAAAGGGTGCACTCAACTCGCAACCGCAAGTGATAAAGTTTACCAGTTGCTTGCCCATGGTCGGTGATTCTCTCCGGGTACTCCGGCTTCTTCCACCACTAAAACTGGTCGCCATGATATAGCTGAAATATTGCGGAAAGTGGCATTAAACACCAAAAATCAATCGATCAACCAATCAGGGCGAGGTCTACAACATTATGTGATGAAGTTTGTCAGTGACTTACGACAGGTTGGTGGTTTTCTCCAGGTACTCCAGTTTCCTCCATCAATAAAACTGACCGCCACGATATAGCTGAAATATATGTTGAAAGTGGAGTTAAACACCATCAAACCAAACCAACCATTTTAAGGTAGTCAGCAGCTTTAATGTTCAGGATAATTTCCATGAATGAATTTATCATTTCTTCTAAAATAGTGCAAAACTGAGAAAGGAAAATGTCATATTCTAAATCATGAAATAAGTCCTTCATTATACCAAGCAATGTTTCAGCTAGACTTTCAAATCTTCAGGACAGTGGCCAGTTTTATCAAAATTTCTTCAGGACATTCTTTAGTTATTAAACAAATTTTTATAAAGTTCTTCAGGACAATTTGAGAAATAGGAGGGGAATTGTCCTGAGACCGGTGTCTAGCTGAATCACTGCCAAGAAATCTATGGTGATGTTATGCATTTTGATTTCAGACGGAGCAGCTTATACACTCGGAAAGATAAATAAAGATTGTTGGTAAGTTTTCTCATTTTATAGAGGGTTGTGTTATAACCGCACTGAATATAGATAATGATATATATTATTTTGAAATCTATATATGAATAATAATAAAAAACTACATTTTGTTCCTGACATTTTAGCTGAACACCTCTGTTCTCAGTGCAAAAAATGATACTGTAATCATCTGTCAGGCTGTGTTTTGTTGAAAAGTATTTAACAAATGTAAAAAATTTTCATTTATATATTATAGCACTATAATATTTCATGTTGAATGTACCCAAGTGATAGCATGCAATAAATAACCCCCGATATTTGTACTAATGTAATATCGCTTCCGTTCATGCATGACCTCATTGACAGGTTAAAATTGTGCTCTTTTCATTTTTAAAGTTCTGCTATAGTAAAAGAATTACAAAATATATTGCACAAATATTGATAAATATTGCTCCTCGTAAAATTGTGCTCTTTTCATTTTTAAAGTTATGCTATAATAAAAGAATTACAATATATTGCACGAATATTGATGAATATTGCCCCTCATAAAATTGTGCTCTTTTCATTTTTTAAGTTCTGCTAAAATAAAAGAATTGCAGAATATATTGCATGAATATTGCCCCTCGTAAAATATTCAAGGTCTTACAATATGATATCGTACTTGGGACAATATTGACCAATTTTTGTGCAATAACCATATTTATATCATTTTTGTCTAAATCCAAAATTATATAATTGTTGATTTACTAGATATTGTTGCACTATTTTATTAGTTTGTAGGTAGAAGGGAAATTTATTTTGCTCTTTCATAACCCACTTAAAATAGCTTTTGAATTCAGAAAAAAAAGAAGGGTAAAAATAATTTAATTTGTATCTAATTGAATGTACAATATAGAATATTATGCAAAGGGTATCTTCCTTATAGAAATTAATTTAAAAAATATCATATATGTAAAGCGCATTTAAAATTTCATAGGGAGAGATGTATGAA